>JABUQX010063895.1:0-5000 GCA_015478945.1 Trachelipus rathkii
TTTTAAAATGTCTATATCCTTACACTAAACTCATAATATATTATTATTATATCATACTTATTATATATATATATAGAAGTATCGAGACGTTACTTAACTAATATATCATAGTATATAATATATAGTTAATTAATATATAATATAAAACGACTTATAACTATATATACAATATATATATCATAAAGGAAACTTATATAAATATATAATGAGCATGAAAACTGGTTAGGTACCTCTATAGTAATCATATAGTATATAATATATATATATATATATAGTGTATAGTTCTATTAGGCACTCATTATCCATATCTAATTTATTTTTTATTATCTATTTAATTATTATTTTTTTCTATACTATATCTGATCATTTTGCTGCATTAAATAAATAATACACGAGTAGGAATATATTTTTTTATCTCGAAATTAACTGATATAAGTATTATATTACTTAATTATAGATGATGTACACCAATTACTCTTGGTCATCCAACTTACACCATAATTTCCTATATGGCTAATAAACTATATGATGTTAATCCTACAAAAATAATTATAGTTTATATAAGTCTTGGATGAGTGAGGTTAGTTGGTAATAAATCTATTTATAAGCATATTAATTAGATTTATATTAAATTTCGACTATGTGTGCAAATTAAGGGCTGAGAAAGTTAGACAAGTTACTTAATTTTTATGTATTTATATGAGTTGTCTATTTCACTGATAGATATATGTCTAAACTAGATTGTAATTATTATGGTAAGTTTTAGATTTTTCTATTGTGAGAGGTTTCTGTGGCATGATGTTTCAGTTGGTTCACTATTTATAATTTAAATCTGTTTTTGTATGATATTATGTTTATAGATTATTAGTTATGTTAATCGTATAAATATAAATTTCTATTTAATTTGTATATAATATTATTATAATCATTAATATATATTATATATTTACATATATGTTATGATATATAATAGTATAATAGGTGTAATATTACGGTGGTGTTTGTTTTTACTCATATTTATATATATATGATATTTATTCATTGTGGGTGCTTATTATATGAGGTTAATACGAACCCTGAAAGGGTTCGTATTTGAGATTATGATTATTATTATATATATATATAAGTGAGCTTTTAATATAATATATATATAATTTGTTTATGAGTGAGAGTAGACGCTATTTATTTGGTTAAATCGAGTTGTGAGTCTGTCTGTGTAGTAGTTTATCGTTTATTGGAAACTATTCAATTGTTGGCTTGGTGATGTAGGTCGTACTGCTTGTGTAGATGTGGCTGATTAGTAGACTGTTTCGGTAGTTCTGTTTAATTTGTATTGAAAGTATTAATATAAAGGTAGATTTTGGTTGCCGTAGCGGTGATTAACTATTAGGTGAGTTTAGAGTGTTTTGGGCGTTGATGTGTTGTGTAATAGAGTGCATTGTTGATTATTATTGTAGTTTTGATTTAGGTAATGATTTACGCCGTGGAAATGTTACCTAATAGTTGTTTTAGTTGTGTGGCAATCCATTTTGAAAGTTATAGGTTTGTGTGTTGGCTATGTTGGTAGTGATTTTTGTGTGTGTATTGAGATTGTTTTTCGCTTGCTTAATGTGGCATTATGTCGAGACTTTTCGGTAGTTCTGTTAGTAGTGATTATGTATTGAAAGTACTTTAGGGAGTGTGTCGAGCGGGTAGTGTGAGTTGGTGGTGAGGCGCTTGTGTAGTGAGTTGGTGAGTTGTGGTATATAAGTGTGTGTTGTTAATTTGCGTGAGTTGATTTGGGAGGTATGCGGAGCTGGGGGAGATATTGTAGGTTTTTAGTTAGCTATAGAGAACTAGGCGTGCCAATAAAGTGTCCTAAGGAGTTAAAGTGTTGCATATGTTGGTCATGATAGTAAACCATAGCACCCTGAGTTTTATGGTATTAATAATTATGTATGAGTTATAGAAGAGATCGGTTATTATCAATGTCATTTATGTTTATTTGTCGTTCGTTGTCAATATTCCCAAATAACTTCCATAAAATCCTTCTATTTTTTTATTACTATTATTTTGTCTATTATATTTTGCATGTTAGTCATTTTTTTTTAATTTATGATTTATTTGAAGGGAATGAGAATTAATAAGCGTAGGTTGTTATAATTGTGTGATGTTTGTGGTGGTTTTACCTTTTATATTTATGTTAATATTTCTTAGTAAACTTAATATTTAACTATAGGAATAGACATTTACATCTGATCTTAGGGTAACCTAGTACAAGATGTAGTTTATATAACAGAGAGTTAATTATATAATAATAGTCGGTAGGTTATACTAATAATATAAATGTATTTATCTTGTGCACGGTGTTGTGATTGCTGGTGGTGTTATGTGCTGATGAATTTAGGGTCTGCTGTTGGGATTATCAATTCAAATATAGATATACTACTGTAATAGTGTTTTAAGAGTACTATAACACATACTTTATAAATTAAATTTTTATTATAATATTTTTAAAAAAGAAAACTTATACGATAAAATCTACATAGCATTCCTTAATATATAACTTATATTATCTTTATTATATAAACAGGGGGCTCCGACGCGGGAGGTAGTAACTGGAGTAACTTTCATAAAGCTTAATTCACCTTAGTTCTATGTATCAATTTTCCATTAGTAATATACATATTTACTCCACTGCCATGATCGTTAGGGTAGTGAGATTTTGTAACGACCTTCCGGAACCCCCGTCTTTTCCATTAATGTAAAAGTAATAATATCTTTATTGTGAGGGTGTTCGTTATAAATATATGTAAAAGTTACTTAACGGAGTTAGTTATATATTATATATACTAATAATTATTATAAAAAAATATCTATATTATAAAAATACTACCTTAAACCGACCGACAATAGCCAAGAAGATCCTGAAGGAATATATTGAGTACTATTAGGTAAAACACGTCCTCTCTGTTAGTACCCTAGATAATGGCAGTCTGATCCCCCGGGTCGAGACACGAGCGCCCTGAGAAAGGAAAAAAGCCTTAAAAAATTTTATTGTATGTTCATAAAAAAAGAAGACAAAAGTTTTCAGTTAATCACGTAATAAAAGCGTAGCAAATTAAAAAGTAGAGTAAGCTATAGTAGTTATGTAAGGAGGGCGATTCGGAGCCGGCGGTGAAGACGGTGGGGAACTAAGAGGGGGGGTAGAGCGGTAAGTGTGTCATGACCTAGCACGCTAGGAGGGGAATGAGTCGGAGAGGCAGCCTAGTAAAACCCCTTAGCGGAATTAGATATGTAATCCTATACAAAAGACCAATAGAGAGCTCATTAAGAGGATAATAGTTATGCTATATTTATATAGAATTTATATTATAATATTATATAGTATAAATATATATATAGTATATCTAGTATATATATATAGCGGTATATTATATATATATATATAGTATATATGATATATATATACGTATATAATATATATATTATATATACCTACCCTCACCCTCCTATACCTACCCCCTACCCCACTCACCCTCATCCCACCCCCCCATCAAAAAAATAAAAACCTCACTATTATATGCAGGCCTCTCGTGTTTGTGTAGGTGTCTGTGTGTGTGTATTTCTTTTGTATATATTATATATATATCAGTATTAATTTTATTTTTTTGTTGTCTTTATTAGTATTAAATAGAAACCGGCATGTTATTCCAGATTTTTCAACTTAATGATTTTTTTAAACTAAATAAAGATTAATGGAAGAAGAATTCGAACGGTTCCAACGACAACGTGACACCCCTCCCATCCTTTATGACCCCCATTTTCATTCGAGCAACAAAATAAACTTTCCTTCGCTCTCACCCACCAATTATGTGTTCGACTACGTCTTCTGGTGGGGGTTTGAGATTGTTTGGATTGATATCGATTATTTTGTGTGAATAAACGTAGTGTGGTGTGGGTTGGTGTGTGGTGTGTGTGTCCCGCCCTTGTGTGTGTGGTGTGTGTGGTGTGTGTGTGTGGTGGGGTGTGTGTGTGTGTGTGTGTCGTAAATAATAATAGGATTTTCATCTTTAAGTTGATTTCTTTAAATATTTTAATTTTTTGGCTATTATTCGAGGCTTTAATATAGATCTGGTCCTCCAGTTCCCATTGCAGAAAAGTAAACCATTTCTACCCCACCTTAAACCCATGTGAAATGTAACCGTTTTTTGTATAACAGCTTAGAATATCTACGTTGAACTCTCTAGATCAAATTCCAATCGATTTAACCTTTTGTGGAGGACACCGATATCCCTATAGGTAGGGTATGGAAAAAAAAAAAAACCCATGGTTTTTTTTTTAAAAAAACAAAAACCATTGGTTTATTTTTAAAAAAAAAAAAAACAAATTAAACCCTAACTTGTTTTTTTTTTTGCCTTTTTTTTTTTTGCTTGATGGGGGGGGTTTTTTATGCTATTTTGATGGTTTCTAACTCGCTTTTTAGATGGTTTAAAAAAAAGAAATAGATTTTAAATAGGGAGAAAAAATCACTCCTCTCCCTCTGGAAACTGTTATAAACCCATCCCACTCACATTTGCCCTAACACAATATTTTAAAATTCCTTAATAAATTTTCTTTAGAGTTTCTTTAATATTCAACTTATTTGTTGATAATTGTAAAAATGGTATAATTTATTATATTTTTTTTTGAGTTTTACAGTACACTCATAAGTAAAAAGTAAAGGCCCGTCCACGTCAATAAAAAATATAGCTATGATTAAAAACGATCATATCTCCGAATCACTCCTGAATCAAAAAAAACAAAGGTTTGTACATTATATTTATTTTAACCCCTCAACAGGATGAAAAAAAATTATATACGAATTCTGCCAAAATAAATACTTAAAATAAATCTGGCAGAAAGATTGCATGCACTCCCAGTAGAAGAAATAGTAATTAAATGGCCAATTGCGAGATATACCGGGAGAATGGCCAACTACCAGAAAAACTTTATTTATAATGATAGGATATATTGTATAT
>JABUQX010063895.1:7500-23975 GCA_015478945.1 Trachelipus rathkii
TTCTTAGATATCTTATTATTTTTATATATTAATATATATATTAATATCTTATATTATTATATTATATATTTTTATTAATATTAATAATTTACTATATTATAATATTATTTATAATATTATTTCTATTTTATATAAATATTATATATAATTATATAATATTTATCCTGCATTTATAAGTGCTAACGATAATCTATTTAAATTTCCCTATGAAAAACTTATGGAAGGAAATTATGTATTGCCTAACATATATATGGATCAATGATAAAGTCTGGATATAACAAATCATTCAATTTTTTATTTCAATATTTTAGTTATGTATGTAGAGGAGGGTCTATAAGTCCCAATAAGTCCTCATCTCCATATATGTGTTTCTACATAGTAGAGTTTTTCAGAAGTCTTAATGTTGAAACAGCTTTCTTTCTACTGAAGCATGAACACGGGTATAAATTGCCAAGTAATTTTATTGTAACATAGATGTAAATTATATTGGAAATTGGTGACTGCGAACAAAAACTAGTTCATACTATTATCGGTTTTTTGAGCGACCTAGTGCTTGATGCCATTTTTCAAACATTCCCATCAATTCACCTTCTGCTTTTGCTAAACTTCATTTGGGGTTCTGAGATCTTCCTTGTATAAATATTAAACACAATTTTTATCTTCTCTATATGGCACATTACACCCTGTCGGTATTAGACAATTGGCAGGAAAATTGTAAAACTTCTCTCCCTAATGCTGTAAATTAAAATCTCCAAAAAAATGGTAAAAAAATGGATTGTGCGATATAAGTCTGGTGGGGTTGGCAAGTATGGAATGTTGGTCTTATTTTTGGAATTTGTTAATTCTTGTACAGCAATTTCAATACTAGTAATTCAGATTCATATGAGCCACAATAAATAAACTAAATTACCGCCAAGGTTAATGTCTGATTTTCTCTGATTGATTCAAGTTATGTACAGTGTAATGAAGTTACAAGATTTTTTCCTGACACGATAATTCATATTAAATATCAAAATTTACCCTTCTGAACTTACAATTATTAATAACGGATATGATAAAACTTGAAAATATTTAATGATGTCTAGAAATTTGGGGGGCATTGAGCCCTCCTGAGCCCCCCGAAATATACGCCACTGTAAATATATAATATTATATATATATATTATAATATATATATTGAATATTATATTATATATATATATATATAATATTATTAAATGTAATAACACCAAATTAAACAGTTTCATTATAGAAACGTCAAAACTATAACCCATTCAAATATTTAATTAATATAAAACCACGTTAAAAAAATTATTGTTTTAATTGTAATTTTATTCAATACGTTAAACACAAACACAATTATACTATATTCAAAGGTAATAATTAATTTAATTTTAAGCATGTCTATTTAAATTGATATATATATATATATATAAATCATATAATAATAAAGTAATATATATATATATATTATATAAATATAATATATATATATAATAATATAATATTATATATATATATATATATAATATAATATATTTATAACTATATATATATAATATATATATATATAATAATATAGTTATATGTATAATATATTATAATATACATTATTTAATATATAAATATATATAATAATTATATTATATATAGTAATAAGTATATAATATACATTATATTTAATGATATATTATTATAATATATATATAATATATTATATATTGTATATAATATATATATTATAAATATTATATAATTATATATATATTATATAATTATAATATATTAGTATTTATTATACTAGTGTAATAATTATATTAATAATATATTAATATATTATATATATATTATAATATATTATAATATTATTATATATATATATATATTATATATTAATATATAATATATATATATATATAATTTAAGTAATATTTATTTATATATAATATATATATAGGTGGCTAATCAGTTTGGTGATTCCCGTCGTGCTTTACTTCTTATTTGGTAACGTAGAGATATTAGCTTCATACTTTATAGCTGCCTCGGATTCCGGAGGCCGTTGTTGAAGCACTCACTTAAAACATATAATATACATTAAAAACTTGTATATTGTTTAATAAAGACATCCGTAAACATATTTGTGTTTGGATGGAAAGATCAATCTTTTTGGTTAGATCAATGAGAAGTATTTACAAAGAAATTTATTTTTAATAATACTTTTTTAATTAATTTATTTAATATACTTTATTTTTAATATATATAAATTTATATTTAATATATATATATATATTCATATATTATATAATTACACTATTATATACCGTGATATCGGGAAGCGATATATATATATATATATATAATATATATTATATATATAATAATATATATATATAATTATTATATATCTATTTAAATTTAATATTAATATATTAATATATTAATATATATTATATATATTAATATTATTAATAATATTATAATTATATATATTAATATATATATATAATATAATATATTATATAATATATATATATATATTATATATTACATATATAATATTATAATATATATATATTATATATAATATCTATCTAATATTAATATTTCATCTTCATATATATTATACTTATTTAATTAATCTTATTATATTATATTAATATATATATTAATATTATACTATATATTAATATATTAATATTATTGTTAACTTAATTATTAGTAATATTTATTAATATTTATACATCATTATTTTTCCTTGTGACAGGTAATATTATTCATAAACTAATACTTAAGGTACTACCGTTTCTTAATATAATAATATATTATATATAGATATTATAAAACAAAAGCTATGATATAATAATATTGTAATCTACAAAAGTCCACGTTATTTTAATCTACGGTAAGTGATAACGTCTCATTGAAAAATAGGATTAGCTTATACTTCTACCCCTTAATATTCACTTAATCTATTTTAAAGTTCATTATCTGCTGAATTATTTGCTTAAATATGAGATTGAAGCTATAAAGTATTTTTACTATATTTCTTTAATTTTAGCTACTAAATCTTTTATATTTTCTTTAATACTTTCTTTTTCTCTATCTATCTTAATAAATCTAGTTTTCCAGTTATCCTCTAATCGAAGCGTTTAGTATAAGTAAGACTGCGTGCGTCACTTAATGGCTTAATATTACTAAGGAAGGTTGTGAGGCCTCACCTTTGTTTATTTATTATATATATTAATATCGTTATTGTTGGCGGTTATATTATCATTCAAATTCAGTATATGTCGTATTTTTCTCTCTTTGACTTTTACGCCGTGCAGTAGTAGTTAATATATACTTTTCACTTATATCTCTATTTATTATTATGAAATTTTATATATTAATAATTAAATTTCTAAAGAGGATAACAGTGTTTATAATTAATATTTTAGTATTATATTGTTTGTTATTGTCATTTTATATATGTTATTATATAATATATGTGTCTATCTCTCTCTACCTCTATATCTTTTTCTCTCTCATCTCTCTATTCCTCGTCTACTCTCATATTACTTCATATATTACTACCTTCTCTCATCTTCTCATATGAATTATATGATTAATTAGCTCGATATGCCTTGTAGATTGACGAATTATTGATATACTAGTTAATTTTTAATTTAAATATTCTGGCATTTATTTTTTTAAATATCTATTATTATTAATTTATATCCTTTTTTCTATTTTATTTATTGTAAGGTAATGTGGACGTGGGGAGAATATGAATATTATTATACTTCCAGTGATTTTTGCGCCGCCACTCTCTAAGGTGGTGGGTGAGGCTCTGCGAGATCCTCTTATCATTCCATGGGTATGGGGCTGGAGTAGGGAGACACGCCACAACCCACGGGATTTTTTTACATTAAAAGACCCTCTATAAAATTTTTCAAGTATGATATCCGTTAATAATATAATATAATAAGTTCAAGAGAGACTTATTATAATTACATGTATATATGATTTTTCGTTTTAGTCTAGGTAAGAGATTAGTAAGTCGTCCTGATAAATAATCCTAACACATTGAGGTACCCATCAGTAAGGTATAAATTCAAAATTAGTAAAATACCAGGTATATTTTTATGAAGATTGAAGTGTAAGCGCATCTGAATTCTTTAATGTAGTATTTGAATTTCTTATCAACTCCTTATTTAGTAATGTTAATTATTATTAACTTCCAAGATATATCTCAAGGACGCAATTAAGGCATTACCTTTCCTTACTAGCCGGCAACCCCACAGCATATGTAGAATTTATTTCTAACGATGCTGTCCTAGTGCATTTTTATACAATTCTTTAGTTGGATTGATGGTTTAGATAACTTATCTCAAGCATTAAGGAGAAGAATTTTTAAAATCTTTAACCATTGCAACTCTTTGTTTCATTACCGTACTCTGAGGTGTTAGTTGATTATAGTTGCATAGTGAAATGAAGATAAAGTAGGAGGTTGTGTATTTATTTTATGAGTAAAGACTCTAAGGGAGATCTCTCGAACTCCGTTAGGTAGGCCAACATTAGTTAAGAATTTTAGATATAATTTTTTAAGAGTCAAGTTAATGGGATTTATGAGATTATGATGTGACTGGGCTTAGTATTCAAATAACTATAATTTTTTTATGATTTGAACGTATTTAAGTGAAAAATGGCATTTAAGTTATATATTTAAAAGCGAGAGCTTCGTTCGATCGCCTAATTTGATAGCCTCACCTCGAGCAAAGAATTCGTAGACAAGTCATATGCGTAGCACCAGTTGCAGAGATATTGACGTAATCGTCGGGATAATTATAACGCCCTCGGAGTTCCCTACTAATGACCTGCGCTATACTTTACAGAATATGACGCGGTTATATATTATAATAACTCATAATTTATATTATATATATACTATATTATTTATATATGTGACTCACCTATCTTAAACCGGTTATGATTATTTATTCCAGGTGTATTTTACATATTACTGTTTGATACTGTATAGTTCAATTTTTTATCTACTCTAAAAAATTATTTTTATCACACTTTTATATTCCAAAAACCATGTGCTCTATTAGAACATATTTCACAACCCATAACTTTCAAGATATATTTTATTTTCGTAAATTTTATTTTTTTTATCACTTGATAAATAATATTAGGTTAGGCACAACGTATCTACATTTTTATACCTATATATCTATATATTACTACTATATTATATTACTTACGAAAGTGAATATTATATTTGTAATTCGTATAGAATCTGACAATTAACTATTTTGTAGGCATAAAAAAGCGTTTATGTTTGGCTACAAGACGGCACACAACCTCGAATCAGACAAACAAGGTGAATAGAAACTAACATTTTGCCATATCTAGATGAATCTTTGTTTTTGTACATAGATAAAATATTTAGAGCGCAATATTATGTTTCTTTAGTCTTGATATGGGGATGGGACTGTCCGAATGATAGCTAATGAGAAATCTCTTCACACGTAGGCCTATTTTGATAAGAGTCAAAGAGGGGTACGAAAAAGTCTCTATCTTTTCATCTATCTCTCTTAGAATATATTTTTTTTTTAGTAATAATATAAAAATTAAGATAAAAATTCTGCTCCCTGACCTACATATTGATGTTATATTCATTGGAATTCATTAATTGATACTATACTAAATGTGTAAATTTTGTGGTAAAGATTTATTTCAAAAGAAATTTCTTATTATTGAAGTTAAAGAATGAGGTGCTAAACACAATGAAAAATCATTATTAAAGATAAAATATATACCAAATGTCCTAAGTCGCAGATAATTATTCGCAATCTTGATCCCCGACTATTATCATGAAATCGCAAAACTGAAATAAATTTGGATTGTTTTGATATTTCGAGGATAAACGTTAGATAAATAAATAATATAATAAATTTTTATCTTTTTAAATATTTTTTCACTTTTTTCTTGCTTTTTTTTTCCGGGAACCTTTGGCTCCTGGAGGATTTAAACTACGGGTTGAAAAAATATATATTGAGTGAGATATGTCTTGAAGTTCTGTGTATGTACTTTGTTAAATGCGAGCGACTGCGAACGACCACATTTGAGAGCTGGGAATCTGTAAGTAGGAGGTGGAGGCGTATGAGATACCTGGGGATACCTCATTATTTTTTACTTATTTGATTAATTATATATATATAGTAATTTTCATCTATTTTAAGAATATATGTTTGAAAATTATAACAAAAATTTATTTATTTTGTTCAAAAGTTTTTAATGAACGAAAGTCAAAAAGATAAATGGATTAATAGTGGACAAATGTACAAATTTATCTTAAGTTCATAATAGGATGGAAAGTATAACTTAGGTCCTGCATTAGCGAGGACCAGGTGACTAGCGGCCAGGCCTGAAAGAAGCTCTTGCGATTTCGAGCACGCACCGTGAGCGGAGGCGGAGACCGATTTCCTGGGTTAATTTTTATTTTCATATAAATATTATTCTATGATAAAAAAATAAATATATACCATATAAAGTAAGAATGCTGGACTAATTTTCAGATAGTGTACTGAGCTTGACCCGAGGAGTTTCAAAATGACCGAGCGGAAGACGGAGCCGGAGCCGTGGTCCGAGCCGGAGCCTGGGTGTCATTTTTTTTCAGATAAATATTTTTTCTAGGGGTAAAATATATTACGAAAGAAGAGCTGGACAATTTTCAAATAGTTGACTAAAAAGGTTGAGCAAGATGCCGGAGCCGGAGCCGGAAGCTCGGAGCCGGAGCCGGAGGCTGGGCATAAATTTTTTTCAAGAAAATATTTTTAAGGTAAAAAATATATTACCAAAAGAAGTGCTGGGAAATTTTCAAATTATGCAGAATCCTTAGTCGAGCCGGAGCCGAAAGCCTGGAGCGGAGTCGGTACGGAGATGGAGGTGGATCCTTGGGATATTTTTTATCAAGAAATCTTTTTATTACTAGATAAAAATACAATTTGTTACAAAAGAAGTGCGAAAGCAATTTCATGATGGTGCATAGATAAACCTTAGTTTACGTGGCTGGAGCCGGAGCCGAGCCGGAGCAGGAGCGGATCCCGGATACTTGGTTATATAAATCTATTTTCATAAAGAAATATTTTTTTAAGGGGAAAATATATTGCCAAACAAGCCGCTGGACAATTTTCAAATAGTTGAAATAAACAATTATGTACGGAGCCGGAGTAAGAACCGAGCCCGGAGCCGGAGTCGGAGCCGTAGAAGCCGGAGCCGGAGGCTGGGCATTAAATTTTTTCAAGAATAATTTTTTAGTAGTAAAAACAAAATACCAATACATGAATTATTAACAAAAGAAGATTTACATATATTTCTTAAAAGATGTTTTCTCAATTAAATAATTCCTATAATAAGATGTTGCGATTTGGGAAAAAACTTCTGTAAGTTCCGGGATGCGAGACGACCGAATAAAGCTCCCAGAGGAATCGGACAAGGAAGTCTGAGAGTCACTGGTGCGGATGGTATTCTGTGGTTGATTAGAATATATTTGGATGCCAATACGATATGAACTATTATTATCTAGGTTAAAGATTATAAGAGAATCATTTTCGAAAAAAATTCTTGTGAAGTGAAATACTGAATCAAAATATGTCAAAAAAACAATAGGTGTGCTCTTAGACAATATTTATTGAACTCTCATCTATATATATGTGAAGAGAATGATTACAGACTAAAGGAAAAAAACTACTATACGCTGGTAACGGACAACAACGGTTTTCATGGAGCAGTGAGAGGAGCGCCGAAAAAGAAATAGCCTAGGACAAACTATTGGGTGAATTGATCAATGGAGGATCTCACAAGGATCGTGCCTTGGGATTTAATTTCTCAGATTTTGGAATTTTCAATTTTTTCTTCGGTTGTCTGCTTAGAAAATAGGGTGTCCCAAAATACTATTATATTATTGGATCATCGTCACGGTCGTTAAAAATGGAAATCAAATCAAATGCACACTAGGTCGACTCAAAAACAAGTAAGAAGATGAAAGCTAGTGCTTCTTGGGTTCACGCAGTCACAAATATTTTCATAAATAATTAATATACTCATTGTTGTAGCCAGAAATACTCGGCAATTTTTATTAAGCTGGGGTCTCATATGCAGTAAGAATAAACGGGAAAAGCCCTCGTGTCTGAACGCTCTAGAGACTTGTCTGAAAACACGCTAGATGCTCGTAGAGAACAGTAATTATTAGGAGAGAAATTAGACTTTTTTTTGGGAATTGCCACACATGCCTCTACTATCTATTTCTGAAGATGATATATTGAAAATAAACTAAAATTGAACGAAGTTAGCACAGTGACTGAACAGATTTATTCGGAAACTATAGTATGAACTCATAGAATATCTACAAATTTTAAGTCGGGTTAGGTGAGTGTTGCCTGTGAAAGCGTGAGAATTGCCGGAAGCCTGCAATGCACTGGAATTTACACTGTCTCGTAATGTTCAGATAGGGCACACTTGTAATAATAATTAAATTTTAGTTGCTTTTCCATCTATAACATACAAACCTAATATATATATGTTATTATAAGTATGATAATCCTAATTATTACATGAAAGTAATTAGGATTAAGTAACTCAAATAATTTTATATCAAATAATGTTATATGAGATGAAATCACTTAAGTCGGAGCTCAGGATAGTATCTATTGATCTAATGAAATGAGTAGGCTTAATAAAAACTTATGGGATATATATTATAAAATATTATTACATTATTGAAAATATATATTTTGTTTATTTTGTATTGACTGGTTAATAAAATTATAATTAAGTTTACGAAAGAACAGTGCTTGGGATACAATTTATACAATAAATAGGAGACTAGAAAATCTCGTAATGTACGTTGGTGTCATGGGGAGCGCCCGCCCGAGCGCACAGCGACTGGATCTGGATACCGAAGCTCACAAACTGGACTATAAGGTGTATATGAGGCGGAGCCGGAGCCGTGAATGTATATATATAAATATTGTATATATTTATTATATTAAAAAATTTTGTCTTTTTAGAGGTGAAGAAATTATAATTACCTAAAAGAATGGTGTTTATGGATCAATAATTATATTATTAATAGTTGACAGAATATAATACCTTAGATTTCGGAAGCCGTGGGACTAGGGGCCGGGGCCTGGGAGACCTGTGATGCACCGGATTATCAGGAGCCCGGAGTCCATAGATTGCATGGAAAGCTCACATAAGATTAAGCAGTTCGTAAGATGCTGTAGAGTACTATAAATATTATTATTTTCTCAAAGTAAGTAAATATTTCATATTTTAGGATGAAAAATTATATTCGTGCCAAAAAAATAAGATGTATCTGGTAAACATTGACTTATTTACTCAGAATAGTGTAAATATGAATTTTCATTTATATTATGTCGGAGTCCGGAATGTACAAGGATAGTAGCAGAGCATTCTAGAGGTATATTATATTTTTTTTAAGATTATATATATTTTTATTAGGTGGAAAAATTATTATAATTAAACAATATATAAAAGAAAGTGTCTCAAACTAATTTTTTTAAAATATAGCGTGGGTCCTCGAGGACCCACACGCTAAACTTAATACCGGGCGGAGCTATCTGGAGCCAATAAAGTTGAGAATTAAATAAAGTTTAATTTTTCCTCAATTTTAAGATATATTAGGAGATATATATATATATATTATTAATTAATATATTATATTATAATTATATATACTTATTATTAATATTAATATATTAATATATAATAATTAATCATATTATAATAATATATTATGTTTATGATTACGTTGGCTATTTCTATTTTACTATTTATTACGATGAAATTTTTAAATTAATTATGATAGAATGAATAAGGTCTACTAAAAATAAAGCAAGTTTTTTAAATTCAGAAAAATTATGGTGATTTTCTGATTAGTCAAGTCAGTTATCTGTATGTGTTTCAATAAATTGACATAAAAATGAAATACAATTTTTGATAAAAAGAAATTTAACATGGTATACATTACATGATAACGATAATTTATGATATGACAGAAATGTTTTTGAGATCGGAGCAGTATTAATTTAAAAATATTTTTAATAAACAGTAAATAGGTAAATTCTAAAAATCTACTGAAAAAAAAGTTATATTGAACAAAATTTATTAAATTAGATACTTTTATTTGTAGATACATATTTGTTTAGATATGTAGAGGAAATGCTGATAAACAAGGATATCATATATACGCTATAACCACACTTATAAATACTGTTTTTGAGGTGAATGAAATGTTTCAAGGCAGGTATGGTAAATCTAAATTGACGTGAGAGACGGATGGGTAAGAATGAAGGAACTATTGTTCCGTTCCAGAAACTATTGGAAATGGACCATAAGGAGTGTATTGTTTTTATAGTCATAAAAGATGAAATTATGTTTCAGCATATACAATTTTAAGCGATCATCTAGGTCACAGAGAGCTTCTATTCGATGCGTGACAAAGAGATTGATGAAAGAACGACTTCAGAACAGAAATAATATAACTAATATATAATTAGCAGCGTTTTACGCTGTCTAAATAGGTCTAAGGGGAATATACTCCTTATGAATCTTTATGAGACAGTAATGAGAGAATAATGAGGAACTTGCGGAATATAAGTAATGGAAGTAGCCTGATGATAATCTAAAGTTTGCTTTTAAAATCTTTCTTTAAGGCCTATCATTTCAATAAGAAGAGGTTGGCAGCAAAGGTGAAATCAACGTTGTTTATGGATGCCAATGGAATAATCTTGATTGGTTTTCTTGAAGGAGAAATGAAAATAAGTTTAATTTATTATACATAATTTGCCTGTCTGCTGGAAACATTGAAGAATTGCATATAGATAAATTATAAATCGCATAGGAGAAGAAAAAAAGTGGGCAGTTGCATCTAGGGTATTTGATTCAACTAAGAAGAGATAATTTACTCTGATCACGTTATAATTTGTTTGTACTATTAATCAGAACATAATAAATATAAAAGAGTATGTAATTAACTTGCTATAATTGCAGTGATTTTGGTGGAAAACCATATCTCTCCCCCTCAATATAGTTTATCGAGTTCACTTTATTGACCATATTATATCGTTAACTTTATTCACTTCTCACATGTGAATATGTTTTATATCTAGATAATATGTTAAGAAGTAGCCTAAATATTAGATTATTCATTGTTAACCAAGAATTTTATTAATCTAGATCTTCCACATTATTCTTTTTAATATCATTACATAAATCTATATAGTATATACATGGGTTGATCATAGTTGATTATACTCGTTCGATCAGTGGCGTGTGGTAAGGTAAAGGTTATATAATTGAATATTATACATACAACTAGGTATTATATATATACGATATATAAGACATATATCTAACAGATATATATATATATATTTCTAATATTTATATATATTTATATATATTATTATATATCTACAATAATATAAATATATATAAATATTTTTATATTAATAATATATTGTATATATTACTAGATCATAGGATGGATATAAAAACACGTTTCCTTAGTCAAGTTTGTTGGACTTCTAAGGGTCATAATAAGGGATGAATAGTTATTGATATAGTATAAATCATTAGCCTTAATAATTTATTATTTAATATTTTTATTTTATAATACAAATATTGTTATTATTTTTGATATTATATATATTATATATATATATTAAATAATATATTAATTAATATATATATATATATATTTATATATTAATTATATGTATTATAAGTATTATTATTATTATATTATTATTATATTATATATAATAATTAATCAAATATTCGTTCGGTATATTATTATAAGAATATATAATATTATATATATATTAATATATTATATATATATATTATATATATTATATATATTATAGTTTTATATATATTCTATTAATTATATTTCTGAGGATAATTAATATATATTAATTAATATATATTAATATATTTATATATATATATTAATTATATATATTTATTAATTATATATTATATATAATATATATATTAATTAGTATATATATATATAATATTATATTATATATATTTATATTAATATATACATATAATAATATATATATATATTATAATATAAATTATTATATAATATATAATTTATTATATATATATATATAATATAGTATAACTATTATTATAAGTAAATAAATTTAATATATTATTTTTATAAGTCTGAAAAGGTAAAAATAAAATAATTTACTCAAACAAGTATTATTTTCTAGCGTTTTTCTATAAGCAATATTTATATCAAAGTATTATTTTAATTATATAATAAATAACATATTTAAAGTACACTTTTAAAAAAATTAAGTATATAAGTGAAATAATTATAGAAATATAAAAAATTTTCTGATTTAGTAAATTCAAATGTATTGTAAAAAATTAATATATTAGTTAAGTATATATAAACAGGTTGATGTTATATATCATTTCATTCAATACTTCAAGTTTTGTAAACGCGAGCGCACGCGTGTGTGTGAATCAAATAATCACATAGTTACATTATTAATAAAATTCAACAATTTTAAAATCGAAAACTGACCTGGTGATTCTCATAGACTTATAATATAATATCATTCGCAATTATAGATATATATTATTATTTTTTTTTCATAATATAAATGGAAAAATACTGGTAGAGGTTAAGTGCTTCTATCGGAAAGATGGCACGGTGAAGTTTGTAAAAAAATATGGGAAGTGATAATAGATAATAGGTAGACGCTAAAATCTAGTGATCGGATAAAGTATGGATAATGCACATTCTCTGGATTTTGTAGTTGAGAATCGGATAATTAAGATATTTATATTATCACATTTTATTTGCTGAGAAAGATTTTATCATTAAACATAATCCTACAAAAGAAATCTCTTTGATACCACAATTCAAACCCACACAATTGAAATAGTTTTAGTAAAAGAATTGGCTCTATTGATATTATTTACTTAGGGATGCTGCATAAGAATTAAAACGAAGTGCACAGAGTAAAGTTACTTCATTATCTCGTCAGGAAGTATACGAGTCTAGATCCTAATGTTACAATAGAAAAAATTGGTTAATATTATTAATCGTGACATAATATTTTTTTTTTGCATTTTGATTGATGATGCTAAAAGCACCCCCATGTAATCTCCAAATAACTTACTAGATGGTGCGCGCGGCTTCAATCCCAACCCTGTGGGGCTACACGTCTTCTTCTGGGGTTGCTCCTGGGTTCAATGCAACCAAGCTAACGTCATACAATGGCACACATGCTTGTTGCGTGATACAACATCTTGCTAATATATATAAACGAAAAAAAATTCACTCGCGCCAAGGGCTCGTAACCATCTGACAACAAGCGTAAAGCCGTTAAGACAATGTACATTAGGCCTCTCCACTGTCCGATCACCTCCCCAAAAAAGAGGCATCTCGGAGTTTTCAAATCTTCTTGGCTCTTCGAAATTCACTGCTCTTGAAACTCTGATACTTATTTTATAACACAGAAGGTGTGGTATGTACGCCTACTTCTGGGGCTACCACACGGCATTTCTAACTGGGTGTTCCCTGGTGTTACAGATGAGCAACGACAGGCAGAGCTCACACACACGAACAACACTTAATCGTTAAGAGAGCGCTAATTCGGATTGACAGAGCTGATTTATCGGACGAAGGTCACGACGTACTTTGCGTCAACATACACTGCTTGTTTGCGACAAATTTCAATAATCAAGACGAATAACATTTCATCTCGCGCCAGGTACTCGAACCACCTGACAACACGCGTCGCCGTTAGACAATGTACAGGAGGCTCTACCACTAGTACAATCCCGCCTCCCCAAATAAGGCATCTTGGAAGTTTTCAAATTTTCAATACTTCGTATATCAATGCTTTGTAATCATCGTATCCCTTAATTTATCCAAGAAGAAGGGTTGATATGGCTCCATCACTACTGTGCCTACACGGCATTCCTACTGGGGGTGCTCACTGTGGGTACCAGCGAGCACCTACGACTACTAGTCTAAAAATGCCGCACATCGCACACAGCTTGTTGCTCCACAAATTTGCAATTATATAAGACAAAAAAATTCATGATTCTTTACGCCAAGGACTCGAACGATTCGACAACAGCACGTCGCGTTGTTAGACAATTGTACAGGAGGCTCTTTAATCCTATAGTCGCATATTCCGCTGGCCCCAAAAAATAAGTATTCTTACTTTTCTTTCTGCTTTTATCTTTACGTTTACAAAACTTTTTTTAATAATTACTATCCCACAGAAGCGGTGGTTGGAACCCTTAATCTGGGGCTACATCGTGCTATTCTTCTAGGGGTACACTAGTATAAAACAAAAACAAAATAATTCAATTAAACAAATGAACTTTATAACCTTCAAATCCTTGCTATTAAAAAATTTCATTCTGTATGAAGTAGAAAAACCATCATCAATGAACTTACTCAATATACATAATGTTAGTAGGCATCTACCACTATCTGATCCGCCTCCCACACAAAAAGGAAGGCATCTCGGAAGTTTTTCAAATCTATTCTAGATTTTGATATCAACTGCCTTTGAACTCGTTACCTCTATTTATAAATCTACGGGAAGGGGTGGTTGGACCTCTATCTGGGTCTAAGGGCATTCTTTCAGGGGTTGCATATCTAAGGTTACAGGAACAACCGACCAAAGTCAATGGTACAGCCGATTATGCGCACAAAAAAATACTTGTTGCCCACAAATTTTCACATAAAGAAGTAAAAATTTCACTCTCGCCAGGAATCTTGAAACCATCGACAACAGCGTCGCCGTAAGACAATGTACAGGACGGCTCTGCACTTAGTACGATCCGCCTCCCCATAAAAGAAGGCATCACGAACCGTTTTCAAGTCACCTACTTCGAAATCACTGGCCACGAAATATACTCTACTTATTCTAAATTCCTCTAAACCTCTGCTGAGAACCCTATATATATTATTATATATATATATATACTATATATTATATTAAATATATATAGTATAATATATATATTATGTATTATATATATTTAATATATTATGTCATATTATATATATATGTATATATATATATATATTATTGATTATTATATATTATTTATTATATATTATATATATAATTTATTATATATTATGTATATTTATATATATATAATATATATATATATATATCTAATATTTATATATATATGTATATTATATTACTAGTATATGTATATATATTTAATTATATAGATATATATATCATATTATATCTCTAATAATCTTATTATTATATATATATATATTATATATATAATAATATTAATATATATATATTTATATTTAAATATATTAAAATTCTATTATATTATATATAATATAATATCTATATATATAGTTATATATATATACTTATATATATATACTATTATATATTGAGCTAAGTTTTTTTTTTTTTTGGCCGTCTAAAAATTTTTCAAAAAATTTTCCCAAATGTTTATTTTGCGTTTTTTCTAGCATCTTCATTTTTTCCTTAGCATGAAATATAAATAAAAATTCATTAAAAAAAAACGAACGGATCTTTTTAATTTCTTTCAAAATTTCGGTACCAAGCTCTACATTTTATACGATTGTAAACAAACTGTGTTTCTAATTAAAATGTTTTGGCTAGAACGTAAGGCGTGGTGTCAACCATGGTTGACTATTCTCTGTTCAAAATTTTGAAAGGTATTTTTCAAAAGATTGTAAAAATCTTTTTTAAAAAATAACAACATTTTCAAAATAGTTTACTTTTAAATAAAATATTTATTGTCCACACTAATTGGATTAAATTTGTGCATAAAATTGAATATATTTGCATATTAAATTTTTTATGCGGCAGTAATTTTTGTGCAAATTCAAAAAAAAAAAATTCCCTCTTCACCCTAAAACTGTTATATGCTACGGTAACAAAGTTTTTTTTTTTTTTTTTTTTCCATAAAATTAAAGATATAATAGTTGTTCATTCAAAAAAAACATTTAGCTTTTATCGGTTTTGGAATTAGTATAACGGTGTTTCGCTAGTGAAGTCTCCTTAAGTGTACATGTCTTTGAGACTAATATATAATGTATATTTTAATGATTAAAGTGCTTTTTTTGGCTTTTTTTTGCAATCTAACACATGGAATTAGCTTAGGAACAAAAAAGAGAGATGTACAATCTGCTATTTCATGTGATGGTTTTACTAAACAACGAGAGAAATTTAAACAACTTTTTTGTAGGTGATGGAAATCATATTTTTCGCAGAAAAAAAATTTATCGCTTCCTGGGAGAATTACTGAATGATTTTTTTAAATTTTTTTTGCAAGATTTATATCTTTACACAACAGGTATAGTATTATTTACTATAACTATATATATTATACTATATATATGATCT
>JABUQX010063896.1:0-20000 GCA_015478945.1 Trachelipus rathkii
ACGTGATATATAATATCCTTAACGTTTTATTACTAGACAGGGTGGTTGAAAGATATATATATATATTATATATTATATACTATATATATATAGTATATATATATATAATATTTTTTATTAATATAGGGTACTAATAGGGGCGTGGACAGTGATTGGTCAGTCTTATAGGGGGCATTTAGGTTACTTATATCAACTTACTATATTGCTGTACCTATTCTACTCGAATTTTATCAGCGTAAACGCCCTGCAGGTAGCACAATATAAGGGGTGCTTGTTGTTACTTTACTGACATATATATATGAGTGTATATTTGTTTATGATTAGGTAAATATATTGGAGAACTTACATAGAGCTGATTTCATTGAGTGATGCTCTTATTTTCACAGCTAAATTTTACTGGATTATCATGTAGTGAATTTCTTATCATACATTCTTATCTGTGTTTCCTAGCTAATTTTAAAATTCTCCTACTCAATTTAAATCAATAAAATGGACAAAAGTCTTAAAAACAAAATATACTTACGAAATGGGGAATTTTACAATGTCTTGGTCTATGCAGCTTATCACATGAGCAATCATTATGAAGAATAATTTCCAACCTTGTTTCAAACTGAATATAAAAAAAATAGATAACAATATTCAAATATTAAAACCAAAAAAGAACTGATGTATCTATTTCCTAGATTAAAAAAGAATAAAATAATCTAATATTAAGCCCGAAAGAAAAGAATTGTAACTATTTTCTAGACATAAAATGTAAAAGATGAAGAAGAGGAAATTGAAAATGAAATTTGGGAATTCGCCAAAACAAAACATAGAACACATGAATAGACTGAATCAAATTCATTGATATCCTATATTAATAGCTTATTAAATATCTACAGATCTTATTCAGTTTCTGAGAAAGATTCTACAACAAATTATAATCGATTTATTGACTTTCTTAGACTAAATAAATTATAATTTTTTTTTAACACAGTTTTATTAAAAATTACTTACATAAACTTTATTTAAACTTGATATAAACTTTTTATAATTATGTGATTTTTGCTATATATTACCTATTACATAATATTTATATTATTATTTACGGTAGTTAATATACGATCGTGTTGTAATTCCCGAAATTATTCAAGCAGCTGCTTCGGCACAGCAATTAGACCCGTCAGGACACGATTATACATGTTTATTTATCATTATTATACCTACTTGAAAAGTTATAATATATGACATGATAACAGCAGTTTCTGGAATCCTCCCTTGTAGAATATTTGTCAGATCGATAAAGATGAAGCAAGGTCAAAATTGCCAGATTAATGGGAAAATACTAAAATTGGAATTAAAGCATGTCAAGAAAAAATAGCGATTGAAAATAAATAAAAACTAAACGAAAAACATCCATGAGAAAAGGAACATTATCAAACAACCTAATATCCATGTAATCTTCTAATGATAAAAAAATAAAAAGCATAGGTATAATTCCATAAGTCATTAGATGGAATTAATGAAAATTAACGACCGGAAATATAAAGGTTAACAGTTATAAGAAGGCAAATCAATTTTTGACTATCCTTTTAATAAAATTTTTGTTCAAGATAAGTCACCATATAGCTTGCACAAGTTAAGTCTTTGCACCTCTATTACTAAAAATAATTGTGAAATATGTGAAGCAGACTTTTTTTCTGGTTTAAAAAGACCCAAACTTAAATAATAAAATCGGATCTAGGACATCGTTAAAGGAAGGATTAATTATTATCTGATGGTTTTATCTTTTAAAGCAACAATTGTTTTTGCACATAAATATTATTTATATTTATACTAAGTTCGTAAACAAAAAATCTGTTTATTCACATTAAGAGATAATATTATTTTATTAAAATTTAGGAAATGAAAGTGTAAATTTAATTATTATTATATAATTAAATTATTTAATATATATATATATATATTATTATATTTAATATATATATATATATTATATAGGATTATATATATATATATATATATATAAAATTAACAGAAGATTGAAATTTACTTTATATGAGAATAATTAAAAGTTTATTCTTAAAGGGTTATTTTTATTTCATTTAGAGTAATATTTTTGATTTGACAGCTTTTGATAGAGATAAATTGTACCTATTAGGATAATACTTACTTTTAATTTTAAAAACATAATCATGTATATATATATTATATATATATATATATAGTGGATATATTATATATATTTCATATTAACAAAAAATCTAGTTTTGAATTTATATAATATTGATTATTATATGTTCAGTTATAAGCTCATATTGTTCTATCGAGGAATTACTATTTAAACTTATTAGAATGAAATCTATAAATTTAATTTTTTTAACTGCTACTGTTATTAGAACCTCAAAACATATAATAATAATTTTTTTTTCTTTATGAATCTGTATAACAGGAAGCTTGGAATCTGAGTCGGAATTAGGGCCTCAAAGGTAAAAATACATAATTTTTTATTTAATAAAAGAACATGAGAAGACCCAAAGAAACCTATACTTTTAAAAATTTCTTTAATTTTCTATTAATAAACATTAATTTTCTATAAGTTTATTAAATTCACTTAAGATTAATTAAAATGGATTATGTTAATTTTAACATATTAATCATTACATTTAATTTCATCATACCATATGTCTTTCAAATTTTTGTATCAGAATTAATTATAATGATAATAATCATATCAAAACTGTAAATGGAGAAGGAAAATTACATAACTAGAGGGTCGGAAGCCGGAGCCGAGCAAATTTTAAAAATGTCGAGTAAAGCACTAAGGAAGTCCCAGGAGATTCGGAGTACGCGGGTAATTAAAAAAGATTATTCAAAATATTGTATGGATATTGACAGCTTGATGGAGGATGTTAATTCGGCTAGCGGTTCGGTATAAATGATTTCAATATGCTAGGTTCAGAAAAGTCCTGTTTTAAGCAGCCGAGGTCGGGATGCCTGAGTAGATGGTTTTAAAATATTTGTCTT
This sequence comes from Trachelipus rathkii, assembly GCA_015478945.1. Taxonomy (NCBI): domain Eukaryota; kingdom Metazoa; phylum Arthropoda; class Malacostraca; order Isopoda; family Trachelipodidae; genus Trachelipus; species Trachelipus rathkii. The sequence continues at coordinate 3,010 of JABUQX010063896.1, forward strand.
TGTTTGAGCCCAGGTATGTTCCGTAGTTAAGTCACGATTTGAGTTCGGAAGGAATTAATAACCCTATATTTTGTTGTGAACCTGGCTATCCGCATCGGTCACCCTAGCACATATTAGGTATTGAATACCCAGATATGGTGTGAAACACGGACACCAATATACGAAATAGCTATTCACCAGAAAGATAAAGAATCGATTCTTTTCTATATCACCATTCGCAAAGTTGGCTGAGCTACATCAATTGTTTCTATTCTCACAAAAAATTTTTTCAAATTTATTTATAATAATTCAATTAAGCAATACTTCAACTTTAACCAGGATTAAGACTGCTTACCATTAGTATTTTTTTTTTTACCATAACGAAACAGTTCTCAAAAGGTGGCTAAACCTATTTCGGAGGTCAGGTGGAACCCAACCCAGTGTCGATGATCGGATTAATTTAACGTGGTTCAGAGTGGACTTAATAACTATGGGCGCAGTCCTCAGAAGATCACAATCCATTATCTCAAAATTACAATAAGCTACCTGGGAAGAAATGGATCATTTTGGAATCCGTGTAATTTTGGTTAGGCCAATGTAAACAAAATATAATAAAAATAAAAAAAACCTAAAAATTGCTTTTTTGGGGGGGAGCTCGAGCCGGGGGCGGGGGACATAGTATAATATTATGTAAAGTATACACCCGGCAATTTTAGGAGGGCCTCGAGCCGACGGGGAAACACAGGGGTGGACGTCTTTCCATACCCATAGGGGAGAGGCGGAGCGAACCCCCGAACTAGTTTACAGAATGACTGTATGCAGTTTCTACCGAGTTCCTTAGTTATTCTGCTGTGTTAGCGCAGAGACCACTTAGCGGTATTGGGTGTTCAATGCATTAGATTTCCACATCTCTGAGACTGGGTTTAAGATATTTATTCAGTGAGAGTGAGCCCGAGTACCCATCCAATACTTTTTGTCAACCTGCGAGGAATAGCGACGTAACCATCAATTGGGTATTCTTTTTAGTTTAGATGAACACCCAACACTACTATAAAGAATTTAATGCACGCTAACTGATAGATGACTAGTTATATGATATTTTATCAACGGGAAACCCATATCACACATAAAGCTTCTTAAATAATTTTGCGACAATATGGGCAACACTCATTATTTTAATATACTAAAATATTATTTTACAAATTTATAATATTTTCTCTTTCATTTAAGTTCTATACATTCCAGCGGGTCACTATATAAAATAGATTGGGATGATATCCACTATGCAGTTTACAGGGTGGCATTATATCTTTCCCGGTAGGCTCCTATTTGAAAGAGGAACATGTGATTGGAAAGGTGACTTTTGAGTGAGGCGGGCTAAGTTTGATCATTTATGTAATATATTCTTTAATCTTTGTATTACAAAGATTACTTTTTCTAAATTGCAGTTATCTGGTATAAAGTTTTTAAATAATATTTAATTTATAGAATAGGCCTATATTTGATTCCCAATGATTCTTTATGAAGTCTTACATAAGAGTCTAGCCCCATGTCCTAATATGCTTCAGTAATAACATTGTAGATGATTACAACTTTCATTACAATACTAATTCACATTAAGTATATTCAAAGATGATTGGTCCTCCGAAATTTGAACATTTCACTTATATTATACTTCTTTAGTTTCATTAACCTTCTGATTTCATAAGATTAGCTAGATTTGAGTGCTAAGGAGTTTCCTTTTACAAAAAGAATTATGACGATTATGTTTGCGCTAACTTCAATGAGTAGTCTTCGGTTCATAGATTTTATTCACTATTACATTATCTCCATAAATCGAAATTATACTAGGATACTATTATCAGTTTATCCACTTAATAATGTTAAGGTAACAAGTCTCTGTTTTAAGAAAATGAAAATTACATTTTTTAACCTTTAGTATTCATTTAGGTTTCTTATATATTATAACTTCAAACATGTCCTACCTATCAGACAAAAAGAAAAATCAAATTAATGGACAGGTGCACTTATATCAAGTGATGATTTATTCGTATGGTAAGTATATATTTCATAAAAAATATTTTTTGTGAACAAAATTACAATAAATTTAATACATTGAAAATAGTTTATCTCACCAAAAAGCATTCAATAAATGTCAAAGGTAGGTTAGCGGATTTTTGTGAGGTCATCATATTCGATATATAAGATAATTCTTATCTAATTTTTGCCTTACTATTTTATATAATTTATGTTTGGGGGATTTTAGAAGCTCCTTTAACACTTTAAATATCTCCTCGAAAGATTAAATAAAAATTAGGTTATCTTTTAATTGGATACTTAAGTTTAATCTAAATTGATTTATTAGAAAGCATCATTACTTTATTTTTTTCATAAATATTAACAACTCAATCTTATATTTTCTAAAATTTAATTATGAAATATTAATAAATACAGTATCAACTACAATATTCATAATATAGTTCTAAGTATTGGATACTAATTACCTATTTAAGGGAATGAAATTTAACCTCTGTAGTAATCTCCTGACTCAAAAATCCTTATCAACACTAACTAATATTTTATCTGAATTTAACTAACTTCACGATTTAATTCATACTGAGAACCAGTTATATCAGCTTTATGAACATTAATCTTTTATCCTGAAAATGTAACTCATAATTTTCTTGATAATTGATTTAAAGTTCCAAATTATATAATACATTTCAATTAACTTTTCTATGTACTTCTTAGTACGATTAATATCTTACAATTTTTTTAGGAATATATATAAATTATAATTTATATTAATAAAGTTTGGTTGATTATCATTATATACTTATTAACCAACATATTAAAGAGGTATTTCCAAAAGGACAATAATTTATGGAGAAGTTGACTACTTATCTCGCCATATTAATAACTACTACGATGGTTAAGAACTAGCTTCTCGTGTCTATATATTATGGTTCACATTATTAAGTCAATTATTTATCCTGTGTCCTTTAGATGAAGGTCATCTGTTACTAGCTCAATTAAGTACTAATTCTTTAGTTTATCTTCTACAGTTTATATACTGGAGTATTTCATTAATAACAATCATTAAACTAACTATATATTTGGTCTTTTGCATCAAGTTCTGAATCCGGCCCTCTTGGAGGCATCTGTTTTTAAGCAACTATCAATTAATTTAAATGTGTTGCACTCATGTTATATTAATAATCTGGAAAATTTACAGATACGTGCTTATTTTTAACTAATATGATAACAAAGGGATATTTTAAAATAATTTATAATTATGGACCTCTCAATATTGGTAATAATTTGTTTGTTGGGTCGCAATTACCATTTAAATTTATTAATAGGTTGCCTCCTAATATCATATTTCTATTATTGTGGTTTATTGGCAGATTTATTTCATAATTCATGACTATGTCTCATAATTAACAATTACCTTTGTCAATTAATAAAGGTTAAATATCAACAGGAAGTTAAAGTTATGTTATAATAATTAAATGACTCAATTAGGTCTTAATATTTTCAATCTCGCTATTTTATTTTTTATTTTGTCAAAAATAAATATGCCTAATATGGTTATCTTATTATTTTCCGCAAGTCCCCTCTTCATTACCAACCCCTACCCCTTAGATAATTTCTTGATTCCAAGGTCAATAAGATCAAGTATTAGTTATCTATATATTAACTCTCTAAATATAAATTCAAATTTTCTCTCATTTTCAATCAATTTATTTGGCTTAACGATCGAAACATAATTTTGATTAAAATTATAACTGATAAACAATAATTTTAAATAATCAAAATCATTAAAATTAATTATACATAAAACAAGAATAACAATGCACCAAATCGGTGGTGAAGCCACTTATTTGTTTTATAGGATTGATTTATTCGTTTAAAGAATAAAATCATTTTATAATTTTTAAATTTCAAGAATCATAATTTGTATTTAGAGGAAGTTAGTAAAATTTTCTTCTGGCAGAATACCAACTCCATTATTTACTCTCTGAAAACAATTGATAGGATAAGTTTACTTAAATGTAAACATGCATTTGTCCATACGTGAATTTTCTCATTTGTGTTGGTTCAATGTCTATACACATTGCGTATATTTTCATTTAAAGATTAAGTTGGTTTGTGTGGGTCACTCTATATACATAGATAGAAAAATGATTTCTGAAATTCAAAAAAATTTTGACAATTGCTTTTTTTTTTCTTTTTAATATAAAATATAAAAAGATACTTGAGTTATCCCCCTTTCTGGCTCCCCTCCACTCTCTTCACATGTCATTTTTAGCACTCTGGCAATGATGAGTGGTCAACAAATCCTTCAGTAAAATAATCATTTTATTGTAGGATAAAATTTAAAAATTAATTTAGACAAGAAAAGGTAGTATTCATTCAGAATATTGGAATCTTTCCGGATTAATCCACTATATTAATATTATTAAGGCTCATTACTAATATTTATTTCAAATTGTAACCACATGCATTATAATTTATAAGTTCAAGTTTAGTTTTAAACGATTTTAGGGTATTTAATATAGTAAGTGTTTGGCTTGTGATATATACAGCATGTTAATAGTTTATTCCTTATTAATTACTAGGATAGAAGTTCATTAATTTTTAAATTTACCACTGTTCAAATAGATGTTTCGAATTTGAGTTTGTCTTTCTAGATCTTTCATTCATTTTGTTACCATTTTTGCCCGCAAAGATGGAGGGCCTGAAGCCCCTCTTCTTGTTACTTTATTTACACTCTCCGTCTTCCGGCTCCCCTTCAACATTCCATTCTTTACGGCAAAGGCTACCTCCTCGATGAGCAATATGTCCTTCGTGGTTTGGAATCTCTCTTTGTCCTCGGAGTCTCATGTTGTTTCCCAGCTGGGATGTTTCTACAATACTAATCCGCATTAACACATACTTTGGGTCTGCTTATAAATGGCATACACCGTTCAATTTAATAGTGGGTTTACACCACTTCTACTTCCGTTCATCACTAGGCATTTACCTTGCGATTCAGGGTGGTCTTCCGACCTCCCGTTTGGAGGCCGGTTGGGTTTGGAAAAAAATCTAGGAATACATATACATAGGAATAATCAGGCACAACATATAAAACAAATACGATAATAGAAAATCAGATACTCATATTTATATATTATTATATTTATACCCGTAGACCTAATTCATATTTCCCCCTATGGGGAAAACTTACATTATTATTATTATGCCTACTGTTTTCTCCTTTTATTTTCCTTTGGCAGTATCCAACACTTGTTGTGCATTTTTTATTATAAACACTTTTTTTACGTATTAAAAAAATTATATAATCTAATTAATTAATGCCTGGTACAAGAGAAAACTTTGGGTATCATTTAATATGGTTATATTATTACACACCAATGATTATTTATATTAAACCTATCAACATAATTCCACACAATATCAAATATAAGACTATGAATTTCAGGGTCTTTGAACTTGCTTGCAAATTATTTCTTTTCATATAATACAAACATTATATTTATTCTCGGGGGCAATTAAGCAAAAAGGATGGCGAAGGCAATATTTCCTATAGTCATATGAAACATAATACTCTTATCTAACATTCTAATTTATATTTTCTCTATAATAAATTTATCCCAAAATTGTATTCCTCCTAATATATTAATTATCATATTAAACCAAATGGTTTGATTAATATTTAATTTAATTTATGAGTACACCATACTCAAGAAAAATAACTTAAGAGATAAAAATTTATTGATATTTATATTACTTGTTACTCAGGATGAAGATATAAGTAGTTATTAAAGGAATAATTATGCCAAGTTTTTTAAATTCATCTGAAAAACAACATATTGTGCATTTACGGTAGAAAAATACCGCATAAAATTATTAATAATATTATTATTAGTTTTTCACTAATAATCTATACTCAATTACAAAAATTTTATCTGAAAAGCCAATCTCATTATTAAAAAAGACCAGTATTCCAAATATAATTTATTTATCCTAGTGTACCACTATCTAGTAACGTTATAGTTTCACATGTAAAATTTTAGCCATAATATTTATAAGGTAACTTCAAGCAAAGACTTTATAATTTACTCAAACATTTTCAGTAGTTTTAATATGCCTGAGATTTTACACAATTATTTCGCAAACAAAGGCCTGTCTTATTTTTCTACAATTTCCGAAGAAGATATTCTCTGTATATTAAAAATATATTTTACATTTATATTTACTGTAATTTAGGTTATTCTATTCAATATATATATAGATATATGTAGATAATGAGTTTTACTTTGCCATATTAGTAAATAATGAGAAATATTTCTCTTAGAAACTCTTTTATACACAAAATACTTTTATCATTTAAATCATGTAATCGTTTACCAAGCCTTAAATTAAGTTGAATCATTCACCAATAAGTTTAATCACTCTTAGGTTGATAACATATGATACGTATTTCCTGGTAATAATAATTTAATTATTAAGTTGTCTTTTATAAACATTACTTTATCCTTGGATTTTATTGCATTTTAATTCCCCTTATTCTTTGTCTCGTTGGTGATTCTTAATATATTTTGTGTTGTGAACTTACAAGATATTACAAATTGGCATTTAGTGTCCTTTATTTATATAGTCACTAATATTGACAGAACATTAGTGGTATTTCAAAAGTTTTATTTTATTCATATCCTTTTCTTCTCTTAAGAGGGTTTTATTTATTCAGGTTTTTTTTATCTTATTCACATACATTATATGATGATTTTCAAATGAGTACTTCTGAATCCCGCATCTAGTAACATCAAACAAGGCCTTCTTGAAATTCAACTCTTCTTTAGAGTACATTTATAAAGACCTTAAGTCAACATACTACAATGTTTAATATGTTACATTTTATATTCTAATTTTTGTTTATTCTTAACTTTATTTTTCTTTAGATTTACTATTATCTGCTACTGCACTGATTTTAAGGTTATTATACATGGGAAGCTATATAAATAAATGATATATCACCTCCCTTTCATTCAATCTTATCAAATTATCTCGTTATAAATATACAATTATAAAGGAACTAATTTGTATGGACTGCATTATTCGGAATAACCTTACATTTCTGCTATTACATTAATTACTTCTAATAGCAAGCACAAAAATTTTGAATGGCATAAATGTATATTCGAATATTTATCATTAATTATAAACGATAGGATTTCATTTCCATAAAGTTACTCTACTTGCGACCTCCGAATTATTTTTGGTTTATCTCATGGTTTATTATGTTCACTTGATAATATGTCCCGGTCAATTAGTAATTATTCACCTCGGGATTACCGGTTCTGAAATTTGATCAATTTTTAGAAATAGGACTTTATTTAGCACGTATAAATCAGTAATAACAAACTTGAATTTATCAGAAACATTTATGGCCATATTATAAACCATATAAATGAATTTGGTCTAATGATATCCCCTCAACAATATATTAAATTTAATATAATATTTATATATATTTTACATAGAAAACTAATACATATATATAGAAAAATATTATATATTATTCACTAAACTATCTATTATTATATTAAAGGACGTTTCTTTATATATTAATTATTTTAAGTGTTTAATTTAGTTATTAAATTAATGTATAGACGTTTGTTCTTTTCAGCATTAAAGCTATTTTAAATAAGTTTACTAAGAAACTGCCTTTATAAGTTTATTTTTCAAAGGGCCATTATAACCAATATTCGCTGACGCCGGAAAAAATTTTACGTTATCCTACAATTAGTTCTAAATTCTTATATTATAAATAATATATAAAATTTAAAAAATTGTCATACTTCCTAAAGACTAGTCCAATACCATCCTTATGATTAATACAAACATAGGAATATTATGATCTGATGGCAACCTTTTTTAAACTTCATGAAATTGATTGACAATATACGGTAGCTTAGAACAAGCAGCACAACTGAGAAAATTAATCTTTTGATTAATATATATAATATATATTATTAATAGATACATATTTTATTATATATATATATCATATTATTTATTATATATATTATAATAATATTACTATTAATATTATTAAATGATGACTTCTTGGGAAGTATTATGAACCTTTCAAATACTACTGAATATAAATTGGAAGGTCCATAATTGTTTTACCCTGGTGGTTAGTGGGTTGCGCGAAGTTTATTGCCTTATTATCGTGGAACAATTATGAATTTGAAGGGATTTATTCTAAATTTCGTGAGAATCATTATATCGTGTTAGCAGCTAATTAGTTTGATACAGAATAAAACGTTTGTAGAAAGTGTCACAAAGATGTGAAATTAGCATTAGGAGAAAAGTTTTTAATTTTTATTGTACTAGTAAACATTGTAGCTCGGCATACTGTTTCTCCCAAATATTTTTTTCAAATATTAGGTTTATTACACTGAGTGCCATTTAATTAGTATTTCGTTTTAAAACGAATTTTCCAAGGGTAGTAACTATTTTGATGTCAAGTGAACCAACAGTTATACGATGTGGATTAATTTTAATTGGTGTTAATGTATATATATGTTCAACAACCTCTTAGCAGAGCACAATCCATATCTAAAAACTACAATAGCTACAGAAATACATCTTTGGAATCCTTGTAAAATTTTGGTTTAGGGCAAATGTAAACAAAAAAAAAAATAAAAAAAACAAAATAAAACTTGCTTTTTTTGGGGGGGGGACTTGAGCGGCGGGGCAAGTATTAATTATTGTAAGGTATACACGGCAATTTAAGGGGCTCGAGCCGACGGGGAACACAGGGGCTGCACGTTTTCCATACCCCGTAGGGGAGGGGCGGAGGAACCCCCGCGACAACCCAAATACCAAAGAGCGGGGTTTCCGGAGACCCTCCCCCGGAGGGGGGGAAATAGTCCACCTCGTAGTTCCCCGGAAGGCCGAGAGCCAGACCCTGCCTCGTGCGGTCTATCCCTTGGGGTATTTTTAGTTTATCAACAAAACAGAAAAATTTACTAGAAAGTCTATTTATTTTAACGATAACCAATATTAATGTCTCTAAATAGCTTTCTACTCATATTTCTATAACATAACAATATTTTTTAACATTTTTCGCTACGACATTAATCCAGCATTCCAGCAATGTATCCTTTTCCCGGTAGCTGTTGTAGTTTTTGAGACATGGATTGTGGCTTTCTTCTAGAGGCTGACATATATTATATACTATATATATATTATATATATATATATAATAATATATATATTATATGATATATATATATATATATTATATTTATATATATATATAATATTGATGTGTCATGCATTTGAATAGATTCATCTATTTCGATTAGCGAAATCGAAGGTCAGAAAAAAACTTCGTATTACCATATATATAATATATATATATATATATATAATATATCATATATATATATATATATATATATTATATATATTTATATATATATATTATATATACTATATATATTAAATTATATAATTATATAATATATATATATAATATATATTATATATATATATTATATAATATATATATATATATATATATATATTTATCTTATATATATATATATATATATATATATATATTAATAAATAAATAATATATATATAATATATATAATATATATAATATATAATATATATATATTTATATATATATTATATATATATATAATATAATATAGATATATATATTATAATATAATATATATATAATATATATATATATCATATATATATATATATATTATTATATAAATATATACAATATATAAATATATATAATATATATAATATAATATATTATATATAAATATATATATTATATATATATATATATATTATATAAATTAATAATATATAAATATATATATATATATAATATATATCCTAATGTTATATTAATCTTAAATATATTATATTTTAATATACTATATAGGTATATATACTATATATTATATTATAATAATATATATATATTATAAATTATAATTGATATTGGAATATAAGAATTGGAGGTGATCACAATTATTATGATATATATATATATATAATTAATTATTATTTAATATATATATATATAGTATATATATATATATATATATATAATAAATTATATAATACTATTAGTATATATATATATATTTATATATATATTATAATATATATATAATATATATATAACACCTGTAGTAAATAATTATAATTACTTAGATTTTGTATTTGCCGGATGCGGAGAGCCTCTTTTTTTTACTGCTCGCTCGCTCCCCCAAATTTCGGCCTCCGACTCCGGTCCGGCTCCAAGATCCCCCAATTTCGCCTCCGCTCACGGCTCCGTCTGCCAGTCCCCTCAAAAGTTTCGCCTTGGCTCGCTTCGCCCCCTATTATTATTATGTATATATTATTATTATATTATTAATGTATGAATTATTATATTATATTAATTATTTATTATCTATTATCATTATTATTATTTATTATTGTTATTGTTTTGTTATTGTTTGATTGTTATTTTGATTGTTATCTATTCATCATTTATGTTATTGTATTTGTGTTGTGTTATTGTATTGCTACGACTATTTCGTGTTATTGTTATTGTTATTGTTATTGTTTATTGTTACTATTATTGTTATTTTGTTATTATTGTTATGTTATTGTTATTTGTTATTGTTATTATGTTATTGTTATGTTATTTTATTGATTATTATTATTATTTATTATTATTATTTATTTATTATTATTATTATTATATTATATATTACTATTATATTATTATATTATATAATTATTATTATTATTATCTATTATTATATTACTATCTATTATTATGTAAATTATTATTAATTATTTTTATTTCTTTATTTTTATTTTATTTTATTTTTATTTTTTTTAATTTTATTTCTTATATTATATAACAAATCTGACTTAACTACATAATAGTGGGGTTTAGAGAGCAAAATAGGTACCAACCTTCACGGGAATAAAATAATAAAATAATTACTACTTTTTCAAATATAAAACAGTATGGAATTTAATACGTTAAGTGTTGAGAATCTAAATAATAATAAGTGGAAGAATGGATACTTGAGTCTACGGCAAAATAATTAACAGAGTTATATTATTGTATTTATATAGTGTGGTAAGGAAAAATAATAGATAGACCAAGAAAGTATATATTCCAGTATCATTTACTTTTTTCAATTATTACTTATAACAAAATGACTGTTGAGTATTTTTTATTTGCAAGTAAAAATAAATGTAGGTGTTAAAGGTTTTGCTTAGGTGACTTTCGAACAGCCAGGATATTTTGCTCGACATTCAGCTACTACTTGTGCAGTAGGTATTCCACTTTCGTTCTTCATTCTTTGTTTAAACATGAATTAATAATCTTTATTAATTTTTACAGCGCTATTTCAGCTACGTTGCACAACTTCTATAAAGTCATTCATCTATACTTCTTTCTCTCTTAAATGAATCTTCACTTATCACTAATTTCACCCAGTTGGATTAGTATGAAAATTCCGTATTAATTTTAAATTTTTAAGAAAATTCATACTTTGGGTACAATAAATGAACCAATCTTTGTCTTAATAGTCATTCACTTCTTGTAAGGTAATCAACCGTCTCAAAGTACTGTCGTAGCTGGAACTAGTCAATATCTTTCTTGAGCACGAACATTTTTATTGCAATTCTTTTTTCATCATCGCTATTATTCAAGGATCGTCTAAACAAAGAAAACGAACCTGTTAGCAATTTAAGGTACCTTTTAATAAGTATTATCATTTTAAAAGTGAGTACTGCTATCTCCTGTATCGATTTTCCTTATACTTCATTAGCCGGAAGTTTCAAAATATTGTAGTTAACTTTGCACGGAGCTAAAGATGGTTTGGGGCGTCAAACCAAGCTTTCACATAGATGATTCAATAAATATGCATATAGTTCAAGGCCTTTTCCCTTTCTAAATTTGTAAGTTCTAAACTTGATCTTTAAAAGATATATTTAAGAAGAATTATATTCCCTTTTGCCCATCACGTTAGCGTGGTGGAAAGCTCAGCCGGAATTTGAATACAAATGTCGCTTTGATGAGAGACGTCCAAATAAATCGAAGCCAAGTTTAATCATTCTTATAATCATCCCTATTAGAGGTCTAATGAAGATATTAAAAACAAAATTTTTTTTATTTATAAGCGGAATCACTCACTCGGAATCAAAGGGTTAATACTTCAACTAAATCTTTCACACATCAAAATACGTTTTATTTTGTCTCGTTCACTTGTTCTTTCTTCATTTTATTCCTCGGAAATGGCTGGATTCTCAATTTCTTATCACTCGACTAATTTTCGATTATTCTAAGAATCGTTTACACGGATTCTATATATTTAACGGGCTATGATTACCTTCACTAAACGAAAGAACGCTGAGTTACATGTGTCTCCCAATAATAACAATTTGAAATCAAGCAATATTACCTAAATCAAAAGCAATAGACAATCAATTAACAAATGGGCTACACAATCAACAAGCAAGTCAACAAACCCTATCTCTTGCTCAAATATCTACAGGACTACTTGAACAGAAGATTTCTCGAAATAAAACTTCATGTTTTTTTCCATTTGAAAGAACAGAGCAAATCGGAATCACCTTTATTTAAGATAGTTGTTCTTTATTTCGGTCTACCGTAATAGCCCTGGTCTTTCTTTGTTTAATGCTCATTAATTATTTTTTGAAGAGTTTAGTTAGGTTACTTGAGAGGCCTTCAGCCGCCTTTGTATCAAAGGTAAGCGACCTTCACGTGCCAATTATAATTTATGTCATTAATTGCTTTCGTTCTTTACATTGTCTATCTCGATGCTATTCATTAATCTATCACAAGATCAATTGATTATTTAAATCAACCACATATTCTTAATAAGGCCTAAAATGAAATAACAATTTAAAACTTCTCGCTTTTAATGCCAAAGGCATTTTTAATTTGTTTCATGCTATCAATTTTATTTAGTAATTTCTATCCTTTATTTCATGACTCAATATAACCTAATATTGTACAAGTTGCAATCAAATAAAACATCAATTTTAGGCTGCATTTCTCTCTAACAAAATCACATAATGTAACCATACCACATAAACTGCTTAGTAATTGCAATTGTTATTGAAAACACACCCAGCTATCCCACATATTGCCGTTCACACATTTATGTCAGATTTCATGCGTTAAAAATGGTTCGCTTGAGACTGTTAGGGAATCTGAATCTTGTAGTGGAATGAAATAATGATATATAACCTATTTTTAGCTTTCTGCAAAATTCTGCTATCTTCCTGTTACCCTCTCTCTTAATCTGTGACATCCTTTACCTGAGAATGCTTATGATAGAAAACTAGCATTTATTAAAGTTAAGAAATTAAGTGGCTGGAGTGTTAATCATTTCCATGTTTGGAGGGAGAACGCTTTTGAAGTGATTCCAACACTCATTCAGCTTTATTCTTGATTCCCTAATATTCTTAGACTTTTCATCAATATTGTGTCCTACCAATTCCGAAGAAAAGCACCCCCTCTATATCTTTTATCTATTGTCCAATAACTTTTAATTTTTCACTATTTCTTCTAAAACACTAAATCAACACTAATTATTACTTTCTGGAACATTTGGAATTTCATTCTTTCTTTCCTATCAAAGTATGGCTTTCGATACCTCAGGTCAATTGGTGACGTCCTTTCATATCCTACAGATTGGTCTTATAACCGTTGAAATATTTGTGTTGTGAGGCTTGGCACATCCCAGGTTTTTTTAAAGGGCAAGTCATGTGTCACTGCTTTCTGATCTTTCATGTTCTGGGTTTCCTCTTTCCCTTTGCTCGCTCATTTCTGCTAGCTTTCGCTTATATCTGCAATAGTCGATGGAGTGTCTTTTTTCCTTCAAGTCAAATGAGATATTTTTCCAGTTTGTTTTAAATCGCTAGAATATTTTATATTCCGCACAATCACTCTATCTGTACACGGTCTTATCACTCTTGCATTAAGTACTGCTCTCGTACCTGGAGGGATTCTAGTTTCACTCATCGTTTGAACAATGTAGGATCCAAACCTAAATAACTTTTAAAGGATCCAAACCTAAATTACTTTTAACTTGTCCCTAAATTTTAACTACTTTGACTTTTTATTTTAGCAACAAGACGTTAACTATATATATATATATATATATATATATATATATATATATATATATATATATATATATATATATATATATATATATATATATAGGGTGTTCGATTAACATGTGGGCAAAGTTTGACGGTGGATAGAACACGGCAAAATATGTATAAAATATTAAATAAGCATATTCCCGAAAATGTCCCATTTCAAAGATATCCAGGGTCAGGTTTCGAAATAGGTGAGATTGTGGCAATATTTTATTAATTAATAACGATACCAGATACATCGATATGTGTGATCTGACGGTAGGTACTGCTACAGAATGTATTACAAAACATGTTCGAAGTGTCCGCCATCTGCGTCAATGCATGCCCGAACGCGCAGGAGCATTGACTGCCGGACTCTGCCGAAGACGCCGTCTTGACTGCGAATGTGAACACAGGCATCGGTAATACGTTGGCGTAATGTATGCACATCTGGTATATCAGTAGCATAAACAAGAGATTTCATATGTAGAAGTCTATGGAATTAAGGTCAGGCGACCGTGGTGGCCACAGGACGGGTCCACCCCTACCGATCCATCTGTCTGGATATTGATTGTCGAGAAGGATGCGTACATTTCGTGAGTAATGAGCTGGTGCCTGATCGTGCATGAACCACATGCCTACTGCAACAGCCAATGGAAGATCATCCAGAGCATCTGCGAGGATTGTTTCAAGGAAGTTCCTATGATGGGCTTCAGTTAGACGGTGAGGGAGGGGAATGGACCAATAAGATAGTCTCCGATAATACCCGCCCAGACGTTAATCCCAAATCGGTGTTGCTGCCTGGTCATAATACGTCCGTGCGGATTCTCATCCGCCCACAGATGGTCGTTGCGGTAATTCGTAATACCGTTCCGTCCGAATGTCGCTTCATCCGTAAACAGGATCTTGGTGACAAATGTAGGATCTGCTGCCTGTTCGAGAAACCAGCGACAGAAGGCAACCGGAGTCTCATAGTCGTGGGGTGAAAGCCCCTGCACCCTCTAGAAATGGTATGAGTACAATCTTTGTTCGCGGAGTAATCTCCAAACTGTATTATTGGCCATATGGTTTTGTGCAGCCAGTTTCCTTGTACTAAGACGTTGGTTTTCACCGACTTGATTCAATATTCGCTCCTCCACATCGGGTGTACGACGTGTTCTCGGTCTACCACGAT
This sequence comes from Trachelipus rathkii, assembly GCA_015478945.1. Taxonomy (NCBI): domain Eukaryota; kingdom Metazoa; phylum Arthropoda; class Malacostraca; order Isopoda; family Trachelipodidae; genus Trachelipus; species Trachelipus rathkii. The sequence continues at coordinate 18,398 of JABUQX010063896.1, forward strand.
CGATGGTTCTGGGCATCATGGATCCTGTCTCGGAGAGTCGCCGGAAAAGTGACACGAATAGTTTATGGTTAGGACGACGTCTAGTTGGGAAACGTTGATGATACAGACGGGCAGCTCTTCGTCCACTTCCGTTAGCATTGCCATACATAAACATCATGTGCGCCATCTCGCTAGTTTTATTTACAGGCATGCTGATGTAGCATACGAAACGGTGTACCTGTTAATATACTGTAAATTAAAATACTTTTAATAATAATAATGGTTATAATAAGGGTAATATTAATAATGTCATTGATGAAATCAATCAATCTAAATCACTTTATTCATTTATAACTGTACAATACATAACATTGGTAATAATAATTTAAAATTAAAATACCTCAAAATGAAATGGGCGACTGGTGGGACGTTTACGTCCATTGAACCCAAATACCACATATTAGTTATACATTTTTAAACTGCGATAATGTCTTATAAGTCCTATAATTAATAACTAATAAACAAATAGTGTATTCTGAAATCCACATAATAATGAACTGAATATTAAGTTTAAAATTTAAACTAATAACTAAAGTTAACTAGGGTTATGAAAAAAAATAGGTTAAATTTAAATATTAATAATTTACACTTATAATAATAATAATAATAATAATAATAATAATAATAATAATAATAATAATAATAATAATAATAATAATAATAATAATAATAATAATAATAATAATAATAATAATCACAATAATAATAATAATAATAATAATAATAATAATAATAATAATAATAATAATAATAATAATAATAATAATAAAAACAGCAAATAATGATAATAATAATATAAATAATAATAATAATAATAATAATAATAATAATAATAATAATAATAATAATAATAATAATAATAATAATAATAATACCGTTAATAATAATGATAATAATAATAATACCGTTAATAATAATAATAATAATAATAATAATAATAATAATAATAATAATAATAATAATAGTGGTAATGCTAATACCACGCAACCCATAACTTACGTTAATCAATGTTGTAATAACGGCCGTTCCACAGTAACAATTACGTGATGGTGGTATTGTAACCGTTTGCTTCAAGCATTCTTAGCCGCAGCAACTGCCAATGCGGAACTCGTGTATCACCTGTGTACACCTCGGAAATGTTTCTCCTCTTCTACCTACTCATTCATAAGGGTCGTACCAGCAATATTAATACTTATTACGGTTGGTTTACCTCAATCTATTTTAGAGTGATACGTTCACGTCTGTCTCGCATAGGTAACTTAACCTGCATATATCTTTGGAACGAGATATTTTCAGGCATATGCTTATTTAATATTTTATGCGTACTTTGCTCTGTTCTATCCACTGTCAAAGTTTGTCCGCATATTAATCGAACACCCTGTATATATATATATATATATATATATATATATATATATATATATATATATATATATATATATATATATATATATATATATATATATATATATATATATATATATATATATATATATATATATATATATAAAAAATAAATAACATGATAATAATTTAACCGATTCGATGAACCACGTGCTTTTCA
>JABUQX010063896.1:27500-42500 GCA_015478945.1 Trachelipus rathkii
GGCGTCGGCCGAAAATCACTCTCCGGTGCATCACTAATATCGTTGTCTTCATATCCAGAAACTTGAGTTTTTAAATATTTCATTCTGGAATGATAACAAATCAACTTATCAAATCAACAAATCAAGATCCTAAAAACTCTTTTTCGTAGAAAATGGAACAATTTTCTGGTTTCTCTACCTCACACTCTTTCTGAGATTTTGGAATTTTAAAATGTCAACTCCATCTTTGTTTCTTTCTCTCTCTCGTCCTCTTGTATCTCTGTCAGTAATACTGCCGTCTTAACTTCTGCTAAAGTTGAACTGTTTACTTAAACTCTAGGCGGTTCCAGAGCTATTCCTTCTCTCCGTCTCCCCTCAGATTATTAAAATGATATTTCTGCACTTTCTGAGCTTAACACTAAGAAGGCGGAGAGTGTAGAAGTTATTCCTCCAGTGGTCTTCAAAACTTGTGCTTCCTCACTGCCTATCAACTGCAGAATTACAACCTGCTGTAAGAGTGCATTCAAATAATATATGCTGAAGAATCGGGACTCCAGTCAGCAATCCAATTATCGTCGTATCACTTTAACCTCTATTCTTCCTAAAGATTTCCGATCTATTTATTCTTAATAAGAAGATTTAAGAAAATCACAGACTAGGGTTAATGGCTATGCATATGATAAGGAGATATTTTGTCATCTTTTTTCGGTTATTTCCAGAGTACAGAAGAGGCGGAGCTAAAGACTGTTACATAAAGATTATCATATCGCCAGACATTACACTTTCTACTACTTCACCCTAGCATAAAGATGTCTTCTCCTGGAAGAAGAAGAAGAAGAAGAAGAAGAAGAAGAAGAAGAAGAAGAAGAAGAAGAAGAAGAAGAAGAAGAAGAAGAAAAAGAAGAAGAAGAAAGAAGAAGAAGAAAAGAAGAAGAAGAAAGAAGAAGAAGAAGAAAAAAAGAAAAAAAAGAAAAAGAAAAAAGAAAAAGAAAAAGAAAAAGAAAAAGAAGAAGAAGAAGAAGAAGAAGAAGAAGAAGAAGAAGAAGAAGAAGAAGAAGAAGAAAGAAGAAAGAAGAAGCAAGAAGAGAAGAAGAAGTAAGTGATAGAAGAAGAAGAAGAAGAAGAAGAAGAGTGTAAAAATACCGTTAAGAAAAATTTATTGATGTATTCTACATTTTAAATAAAAATACTTAGTGTCAGCTTTAATATTGAGATTAATGAATTATCTGGCAACGTTTTTTCGGTATATAGAAGTCATAGTAATCACATCTCTATTTTATCATCTTAGTTTTTTTCCCTAGAATTATACGAATTCCTGCAACCTTTAGTACTCGATGGTAAACTCGTTGAATTAGATCTCTTTCCATGAATTCCTGCACAGATCAAGTGTAAGAATAACCGCTTTGTGCAGTAATTAACCAGATTCACTGATATCACAAATTACGATGTACCTGTAGAGATTCAATATTCTTGGTAGCTTCAGATCAATATCGCCCATCGAATCTGCTGTTCATTATTTTATATAACAGAGTGGGTAAGTGAAGATGGACGGATCTTCTTTCAAATATGATCATATAGTGTACACTGAGACAAACTTCCTGTTTACGTGTTTTAACGCAACTTAAGAGTGTTTCTCATGAGGATTTCTATGAGCATCAGTTGCAGATACCCAATAGAAGCTATATTTGAAAACATTTAGATTAATTATTCAGATTTGCAAAATGTCGCATTTTCAATTTTGTGGATTTTAAGGGTTTCAAAGGTGTAGAAAAGCCATATGTGACATCGCCAAGTCAGAAATAATAAGTATGAATTTTTCAGTCATTATAAATGATGATATATTCCCGTCAAGAGAGACTTTATTCTAGCCATCTGTGAACACCCATATTCAGTTTTAACACGATCTACACCAATTTGCCTATTAGCCGTGTTGACAAGCATCTAACGTCAAAGCCAAGTCTACAAAACCAGGCATTCACTTATTAGATGCTATATGTATGTTAAAAAATGAAATTGTTACTCGGAAGCACATGAAAATGGAAAAAACACTACGGACTACTACGGCTAAATACCATATAAGAAGAATTAAAACAAAGGTTTATAATTTTATTCAAGGATTATTAAGTATTAATGTTTCGAATATAGTTAATGGCTGTTAATAATCGGAATTTTAGAACATGAGGTATATTCTGGAAATTATAAAAAGTCAGCCTTTAAATTTACCCATTTCGGACTTAGACGTGCTAATCTACTTGTGAACAGTCAACCGTCGGACGTAATTATGAGATGTATAAAGAATCACATTCATAATGTTCACGACCTTTTAAAGATTTAATTGTCAATACTGTGTCATGCAGCGATAGTGGCATAGGTCTCGATCTCGAGGCATAAGCTGAAAACAGTAATTTGTAATGCTTATCATCTCAAAATTTTAAGAAAAGAAACATAAGGGCTAAGTCTCACCTTTGGTGAAAGTTTGGAATCCCCTATCTCGGCCTTGATGTATATGGAACATCCTCAACTCGTCGAGATTGATAGAATAAGATATATAATGAATGAAGATGAAAAATTAAATGTGCTTACAAACGAAAGAAGATCTATAAGAGAATTCTCATGCAATGAACACGTCTCTGTGAAATTGAAAGCAGATTCTAGACATCTTCAACACTTCTCCCCGTAATGTTACAGATAGTGGTCACTGGATAACTGTTAATAAGAATAAAAGTAATGCTGTATAATTTCTTGACTCATTGCATTTGGATTTTATGTTTAGTAATCATTATATATCTTTCTTTTAAAAATATAATAATGTTCATTATGAAATGATATTATGTTTTCCTGTACAACCAAACAGCTCTAATTTATGTGGTGTATACTGTATTTGTTTCATCATATGTTTTTTGGAAATATTTATTTTCATAAACTTGTAATTATATTTGATATTAAAATTTTTATGTCAATGATTATGCAGTTAGTACTTTTGTTAAAAATGCCTTAAAATGAAAACTTGCTTTTTATTTGACTCTTCACAATGATATTTCTTTCAACATATATAATTTTTATGATGTAAATCGAAATGGTATGTAATTATTTATGTCCTCTGCAAGTTTATAGCACAAAAATGATGGTCTATATATGATTTAAATCAATTGATCAATTGACCACGGATGGATGGGAGGGATGGGGGTAGGTGGTCTGCTTTGCTGCTTTACTGCTTTAGGATCAATAAAATAGAATTTTAATTAAAAAAAAAAAACAATAAAAAGAATAGAAATTAAAATTTTTTTAAGATTGAAATGTTATTAATAGCTTGAAAAGAGAATGGAGTATACAAATTATTTATTAAACTGATAGTTTGAAAGAAAATATATTTAAATGTTAATTAAAGTTAACCCTTACAAAAAGGAAACGAGATGTTAATAAAATATTAATTATGTCAAAATAAATCAAAATATAAATGTTACAGTTTAAAAGAAATTATATGCATTTATTAAATTATAGGGTAACAAAAAGTAAACGTGACCTAAATATTGAAAATGTAAATAGAAATCAAAATATGATGTTCCAAATATTATTATTAAGCATTACAAACAAAAAACGAGATGTAAATAAAATATATGAAAAGAAATCAGAAATATAAATATTACAGAATAAAAGAAAATATTCAAAATATAAAAGCTAACGTTCAAAGTGTAGAAACGGGACCCAACATTACGTCGTAGTATGACTTCACATACAAAATTCAATGCCAGTATTTGCACGCTTTGGCTCACCGGTATAGCGCTTGCGGGCACATTCGCCGGTATCTCGCCGGTTCCACACCTGCGGGCGCCGCGGGAAGCAGCCACACTTCCCTAGGATTCAGCTGTAATAATAATAATAATAATAATAATAATAATAATAATAATAATAATAATAATAATAATAATAATAATAATAATAATAATAATAATAATAATAATAATAATAATGTTCAATATGGCGGTAATGGTGACTACTATCATTACGACTGCTACTACCACCACTGTGATAATAATTATAAATACTTGTCATGGAGACAACATACATGTCCATATATATATATATAATATATATATAATATTATATATATATATAATATAGTATATATATATATATATATATATATATATATCCATATATATATATAATATTATATATTATATATATAATATAATATATATATATATTACAGGCGCGGCCGTCCTAAAAAAATATTGGTAGTTGCATTTTGCATTTTACTCACACACACACACAATATGATAATATAAAAAAATATATATAAAATATTATATTATATAATAAAAATAAAAATTATAATATATTCTATATATATATATATAATATATATAATATATATATAATATATATATATTTATATATATATATGGTGTGTGTGTGTGTGTGTGCGCGTGAGTGCGTGTGTGTGTTTCAAAAAGGAGAGCATTGATGACCGGTAAAGCATTAATCTAGAAAAATTAAAAAAATTTTACAATATTTTAAAAAAGTTATGTAACTTACCTTTACAATTTTATTTAAAAAAGAAAGTCCGCTCTGTCTATTCTTTTGATTGAGCAAATTTATCAATCACTTTATTATTAAAATCTTGTATGCCCATTATAAAGTCTTTCTCGATCGAAAGCATTGATAAGGCGGAAAGTCTTTCTTGCCTCATGGTGTTTCTAAGAAAGGTTTTAATTCTTTTTAAATAAGGAAAACAGCGCTCTGCTTTGGACGGTTGTCATCGCATGGTTATTAAGACTTTCAATAGTTGCATCACATTTTTACTAAAGTGGCTCCCAAGTGATTCTGTAATGAAATCGATAAAGCTATTGGCTCCAGAAGCATAGAGCAAATTCCTCTAGGCATAATTAATAGATAGTTCGTTTTAAGTTTTTCTTTATGTCAATGAAATGTGTACGATCTTTCAGTTTATTTACATTTGTCTCTCAGGAAAGGAAATAACGTGGCAACAATTAAATGTCCTGGGTAATGTAAATCTATCTTTTATCTGACAAATAATTGGGAGATGATTGATTTGATAGATGGATTTGGCAGGGTGTGTAAATGGAGGTTGGTTGTGAAAGTAAAGCGTAAGATTAAGAGCAAGTTATGTTGGTTGTGCAGGTGAAGACAGTCTCCCTCGTTGCGAGGTTATGTTTGGTGTTATAGTGGTGAGCAACTGGAACAATGTCTAAGTTTTAATATTTAGGATATTATGTTGGATAAAAAGGGAACGGATGAGGAGTAGTGTAGTAAGAAAAAGTTGTGAAATGGTAGGTAAGGTAGCTCTGTGTCTATTAAATCCTTGGGTAGATGTTATTAATGAGGACTATTGTTGAGTGCGCTTTTAGGGTCTTGCATGAAGTAAATGTTTTTACCGCGTGTGTTATTGATGTAAGTAGGTGAAACTATGGTCTGGAATGAAAGGTATAGATCTAAAAGTGACAATGTATTCGGATTGGACATCTTAGGGGTGTGTTAGTGTGGGACGAATTGGATAATGAGGAATGATACGTAATTAGGGTTGTGTGGTTGTGTGTGTAAGAAACTGAGTAAATGATGAGAATATAACGAGGTAATCATTTAGATTGGTTTGGTCTGGTGGATTAGATGGATGATTATCGGGTTTGGTTTAAACGGGTGTGATTGTGTGAGTTGTGTTGGGGTGAATTTCGAGGCCGGTTCTTGGGACGAGCGAGAAAAAGTGGATTGAGTTCATAAAGGAAATTGCTTGGGGAGAAGGAATGTGAGTTTGGCAGAGCGGAGAGATGAATGGTGCAATAATAGGGTGGAGCGAACTTTCGGGGTTTTTGTGAGGATGTGTAGGTGTTGCTGTTTGTTCAGGGGGAATAAACCCCACATTGACGAGATGTTACAGTGAGGGTACGTCGCAGTCCCTTGGGAAGCCCTTATTATAGATAAATAATATAAGAATGGAATAATAATAATAATTATGATAATGAATTATAATAATAATAATAATAATATGAAATTAATATGATATGATGTAGTATTATATATATATATATGGTATATATATAATATTATATAGTTAGTAATATAGGTAGTATATAGGTATGTTATATAGTTGATATATGTTATATATGTTTATTGTGTATATAGTTGATATAGTTAGGATGTGTAGTGTTATATATATATAATAGTAATGAGTATAATATATATATTGTGTAAGTATATAATAAATTGAAAAGGATTTCTGTCGGAGAATTTGCAGCTTCACTAAGAAATATAAGATGTAGAAGAAATTTTTAGAGAGCGGAGCATAATTTTTTTTTATATCGTTTATTTTTCAAAACGAGTTGAGACATGGTCCCTCAACGTAGTTGTTAGTTTGTGGTTTCGCTATTGTGTAGGGTTTCAATGTGGTTAGAATGCATTTTAAAACATTTGCAATAATTTAATTCGTTCAGTAATAGAAATAGTTTCAGTTATGGAAAGTTGCGAGTTATACATGGCAACGCGAGGCCAAAATCGAGAGCCTATATATTACTTCTTATAGCGCGTTATAGTATGTATATGATATTATAATATATGTAGTTATTATATTATGAGGATAGTAGTGATTTATATAACTATGTGGCTTATTTATTATATATATATATATAATAATATATAATATATATATATATATATATATATATATATAGTATATATATATATATATACTGCAGTAATTGTGAAATTTCTGACAAATAATTAAAAAACAAAATATCGTTGATATTGGAAAAAATGTGGTCGTTGCACAAACATGCAACGAAGGCAGAGCCGCCACTGATATATATAATATATATATATAATATTAATATATATATATTATAATATATACTATTATATATATATATATATATATAATATATATATATATATATATATAAATATATATATATATATATATATATATATATATTATATATATATAGTATTATATTATAGGTCAGCTTTTCGATTATCCGTCATATGTATCTTAAAAAACTATTTAAGGCTACAGTAAAACGGAATACATTGTTGGAATGCTGGTCCCAAAGTTTGCCCTGGAATGTAAAAAATAAAAAAAAAAAAAAAAAAAATAAAAAAAAAAAATCATATATATATATCTCAAAACTACAATAGCTACAGCGATAAGGAATACATTTTTGGAATCTCTGGTAAATTTTCGCATATAGAAAAAGTAAAAATAAATAATAATAAATAAAAAAATTAATTGTTAAAATTATTAATTATTTTAGAAGGCCTTTTTAGAGACCTTTTATTGTTTCTCGTTAAAATAAAATAAGACTTTCTATTTAAATTTTTGCTTTTTTTTTTACTAAAGAATACTCCAAGGGTATACCGCACCGATTGGCGATCGGGTCTCTCGCCTTCCGGGGAACTACGGGGTAGGACTAATTCCCCCCTCTCCGGGGAGGTCTCACGGATACCTCCGCGCTCTTTGTAATTGTGGGTGTCGCGGGTTTCTCGCGCCCTCCCCTACGGGTATGGAAAACGTCCCCCCTATGTTTCCCGTCGGCTCGAGCCCCCTAGTGTGCCGTATAAAGCAAATTTTAATAGAAAGTCTATTTATTTTATCGAGAACCAATAAAAGGTCTCTCAATAGGCTTCTAATCATATACTATAATTATTAACAATAAATTTTATATTATGTATTATTATTTTTTCATTTTCTTATGGAAATTTTACCGGATTCCAAAAAATGTATCCTTTTCGGTGTACTATTGTAGTTTTGATATATATATATATATATATATATATATATATACTATATAGTATATTATATATAAATTATAATATATATTTTTTGTTTTTTTTTTTTTTTTTTTTTTTTTTTTTTTTTTTTTTTTTTTTTTCTTACATTTCCAGCGCACAACTTTGGAACCCAGCAATTCAGCAATGATTCCGTTTACGTATGCATTAATAGTTTTTTAAGATACATATGACGGACAATCGAAATGCTGGCCATATGATATATATATATATATATATATTATATATATATATTATATATATTATCTAGTTTGTATTTTACATATATATATATATATATTATATAATATAATATATATATATATTATATATATATATATATATATTATATATATATATATATATATATATATATATAATTTTCAGTTGGTGACATTGCAAACGCCTTTGGAGATTTAATATATCCCGTAGAGGTCTGGGACAACTTTATTCGGACCAGTCCCTTTCATTAGCCAAACTGAAGGAAGAGCTAATCTTCGACATGACACCAATCTAAAACCTCCTCTCTGCATACTTACAAAGGCACGGCAAGCAGTAAGTTACTCCTCTGTCGTACAATAATTTGTTCAATGGTATAAAACATGAGATATTAATAATGTTATAAATTATACACAAAATAAAATAATTATATAAAATCGTGCTTAAATATTATTATTAGTTATTATTATTATTATTATTATTATTATTATTATTATTATTATTATTATTATTATTATTATTATTATTATTATTATTATTTTTATTATTATTATTATTAATAATTATTAGTAATATTATTTTATTTAAATTTTATTATATTAATTATTATTATTATTATTATTATTATTATTATTATTATTATTATTATTATTATTATTATTATTATTATTATTATTATTAATTTAGCCTAACTACTCCCATTACAAATTTCATTAAAATAAATTACAATTTTAATCTTATTGTTGTTATCAATGGTATTAATGTGACTAGTATTATTAACCACTGGTGTATTTGATAGTATAATTGATTTTGTTGTATAGCGAACATTAAATTATTATTATTATTATTATTATTATTATTATTATTATTATTATTATTATTATTATTATTATTATTATTATTATTATTATTATTATTATTATTATTATTATTATTATTATTATTTATTATTATTATTATTATTATTATTATTATTAATTATTATTATTATTATTATCATTATTATTATTATTATTATTATTATTATTATTATTATTATTATTATTATTATTATTATTATTATTATTATTATTAATATTATTACTTATTTTATTATTATTATTATTTATTATTATTATTACTTATTATGGATATTATTCTACTTCAGTATTTCCTATTATTATTAATCTAATTAGTTTATCACTTGTTACTACTTATTATTATTATTACTAGTAGTTGTTTTTAATTATTATCAATATTGCCAGCAATAATATTTCATGTCTATATTAATAACTGGGGGCCCGAAGGAAACTATTGTTTCCCGCTAGCAGATCCCCTTTCAGATCAGTGGACAGTATTCTTACCTAAATTGTTGTTTTTATTAGTGTAGGACCTACTTTTATATATATTGCAAAAACCTATGAACGTTATGTTCATTACCTGAATAAAGTTTTGAAAATTGAATTGAATTATGCAAATCAAAAACAAGCTTTGGCTCCTGCTCCTTCTTAGTTCTGGCGCCGACTCTTGAATATGTGTTATTATTTCTCTATATTTGGTTTCGGTGATGGTGCAGTTAAAATTTCATCTTCGGGAACCACCTTCAGCCCCCTACGGGGATATATGGTGTATGTATTTATATTATTATATTTTAATTTAGTTATTTTTCCATTTATTTTTAACGCCTCTATAGTTGAAACCTACTTTAGGGCTCCAGCACCCCTTTCGGGGCGGGCAGGTTGCGAAAATCACGTCTGCGAAGAGGTGACGCCAAGAGGTGGGAGTATGTGATTTGGTGGGTTTAAGATTTCTCAAAACCTCCTTAAATGTGGGTTGAACCAGACCGTTCAGCGAAATGGCCCTATAACTACTACTGTTTCATCACTTCAATGTTCTATGCCTTAAAAAAAACTGGACATGACGGACAAAAATCAATACGATTTTTGAATTTATCATAACAAAAGTCATAAGAAACGAGTTCGGATCATAGACAACAGAAAAAAATGTAAACTTTTTTGACCTGTATTATTAAAGAAAATGCTGAACGTTATTACTTTGTTTACACAGTACTTATACTAAAAATAATTTCAAAATAAACTCTGATTTATTAGTCTCATGTCAAATATTCCATTTTCTATAGTTATGCTAAAAAGGGAGGAATGTTATGTTTTTTATAAAGCAAAATTAAAATATAATCCAGAATGCTCTTTTTTTTTTTTTTTTTTTTTTTTTTTTTTTTTTTTTAAATTTCGCACCTCACGGGCATAGCCCTATTCAAGGAGGGGAGCTTCTCTAGGTAATTTCTACCTTGGATCCGAACTAGGATTAGAACCCACAATCTTGCCATGGAACTCCGTCGCTCTACCGTTTGAGCCACGGTAGATTCATAACCATCCTTTGAAACCACAAATGTCTCTCCAGTCACAGTCTGGATGTCGATATGTAGAAAAGGTAATAATTTTCTTAAAACCTCATCTTGGTTAGCGATCCAGCAGTCTACACCACAGTCAGCACATTTTTTATTTGGTAAATGATCTTTCTAAAAATACAGTCAACACATAACATACATGAATGTACTTTTAGTAAGAAACCGGTAAAGAAAGACTCTTATCTATTCCAATAACATTACGAAACATTAACAACTAACATTATTACGCAAGAGTTTTTATGAAGAAATCTTTTCAAAGCAGTGCTAATTATTAATCGTTATTGTAAAAGATATTTACAGATAATTAATAGTCTTCTTTATATATTCCGTGACGAAACTGATGATGATGATGATGATGATGATGATGATGATGATGATGATGATGATGATGATGATGATGATGATGAAATAATTGAATAATGATAGGTACAGCATGTTATATGACTTATATCCTGCTGAAAGTTTTTAAAGGATTTCCGTAAAGATGCACGCTAGACGCGGAAGGAAACACACACACAGAAAAATCAACACACACACACAACACACACACACACACACACACATACCACATCGTACACACACACACCACACCACACACACACACATATATACATGTATTATATATATATAATATATATATATATATATCAATATAGTATATATATATTATCTATATATATATAATATATATATATATATATATACTATATATATATATATATATATATATATATATATATATACTGGGGGGAGAAAGCCAAACGCCTACATAATTCTATCATAGTTTGGGCGAGTTCCTAAGGCAGATCCAATTTAAAGGTCGACATGCCCCGATACACAGCGTTTGGAAGTGTGTAAATCAAAGGTAGATAGGAAAATAGATAAAGGAAGTGTGTTCCAGACTTTACCAGTGTAGTACATGTAAGATTGAGCATAGCAGTTAAGTCAGGGTTCAGAGAGTTGGATACGCGACTGAAAAGTTCAGTAGAGCAGTTTCCGTTTTAATAGTGGTAGAATAAAGAGAGTGACGCCCCAACTAGACGGGGTAGATGACGCCCCAATTAGACGGGTAGAAAGAGATTGGAGAGACTAAGTGAAAGCAGGAGAGTTGATAAGGCGAAAAGCCCTAGACTCCACCTTTTCAAAAAGAGATACTCTCTCTCTCTCTCTCTCTCTCTCTCTCTCTCTCTCTCTCTCTCTCTCTCCTTCTCTCTTCTCTCTCTCTCTCTCTCTCTCTCTCTCTTTCTCTCTCTCTCTCTGATTGGAACCACCTCAGATCTGTGAGGCGTACTAGGGTGGAGAAATTATGAAAGTGCCTCAGAACCAGGGTTGGCAAAAAGCCATGGATTTTTTGGCTTTTTGGCTATGGTTAATTGGATATTTGACCCTTATATGAAAAATTATAAGGGTCAAATAGCCAATTAACCATAGTCAAAACGCCAACAAGCCAAAAATCCATGGCTTTTTGCCAATCTTGCTCAGAACAGCTAACTCGTTAGAAGCTTGTTTTGAAGGAGAAGTAAAGTGATCCTTCTAATTAAAGTTAGGAGAAAAAGGAACACCAAAAATATTAAGAAGAGGCGAAGGTTTGAGTTGTGTGCTTTTTGAAGATGTTATAGTTGTGTGGAAGGTTATGTGGGATAGAAAGATGGAGGAGCAAAAATAACATCTTTAGAAGAAATTACAAATAGTAGGCTTAAATGAGTTGGATGGAGGTGGAGAAGGAGGAATGGCAACGGAATCGTCTAAGGTGGATTTATAATCAAAGGTTTGAGCGAGAAATTCAACTTTAGTGGGAGATAAAATCCATTTGTACCGTCGGAAGATACAATAGGAGGGAAAGAGGAAGAAGCAATGCCAGTGCCAACATTTGTGCCGTCGGAAGATACAATAGGAGGGAAAGAGGAAGAAGCAATGCCAGTGCCAACATTTGAGAGATGAGATTTTAGTGTCTCGGAGAATAAATTTTGCACGATTTCGGGATGAAATATAAGTTGCGTGAGTTTCTGGAGTTCGAAGGTGACGGTAATTCTTGAAAACAGCGTCTCTCTCTCTCTTGCAAAGAGCACGAGAACAAGCAGAGTTAAACCAAGGTTAGTTAGGTCTAGTTGAAGGGAAAAAATATGAAATGTTCTCCTCCATGCGAGAGAGAATTACCTGGATAATACGCTCAGGATACTCCGAGGGACCCCTAATTTGAAAACAGTAGTTATTCCATGAAAAATCAAAGAACTGCGGCCTCAAGTCCGAAGTGAAAAAAAAACGTTTCCTCTCCGTAGACGGGGGTCTTTCTGTGGAAGACTTGAATAGATAAAATAGGATGCGAGATTTGGAGGAAAGAGTTTAACAGAATATGGAGAAGATTAGAGGTTAGGGAAAGGTCTAGAATGTTGGGTTCATCTTCGAGACGATCAGGAATACGAGTAGATTACGTTACCAACTGCTTGAGAACTTTCTGAATAGAAAAGCTGATGCAAGTTCATCATCTGTATGGGAATTAGATAAAGGAAAGTCATTAGTAGAGGTGAACGTTGAAAATCACTAAGAATAATGATTTCAGCGAAAGGTGAAGAAGAGAGAGTGTGTTCTAATTTAGAGTTTAAGTAATCGAAAAGTTTATGATTGCCAGTTAAGTTAGGAGACAGAAGAAAAGACAGAAGAGAATAGAAGAGGAGACAGAACGGATGAATTTAACAGTATATTGACAAGATAGCTTGGGTCATAAGGTAGAATATTCGGAAGACTTCAAATCAGAGACTTGAGAATTAACAACGCAATTGCGCACACAATCACAACAACCACCTGTTGTTGGAAATTGGGGATATATGCTGTAAGAGAGAACAGACTAGGGCTTGTCGTCACAGCTCTCAGTCACCTGAGTTTCGGGTTAAGAATAAGAGATAAGGTTAAGAGGGGGAGAGGTGATGCTCAACAAAGTGGAAATTAGATTTAAACCGCAAAGGTTGCAGAAATTTATGAAGAAAGAAGACCTTGCATCTGAACAGGCAGGTAATTCTTTAACCAGGCCGTCAACTCCCAAGAGGTGATAAGGGAATGGGTGGATGAGGGACATTTTTTTTTGCAAGAGGCTAATCGTGTGGTTACCATTTTTTATTTTTATTAATAGAGAAGTGTTGTCTGTAATACTGTTTTATAGTGTTTGATAAATGAGGACCTTCTCCAGTGTAAGAAGAATGCTGATATGAGCGCTATGAGGGGCGAACCATTGGGCACTGAAGTGCCTTGTGATGTACCATGACACTCCATATATGAATAATAGAGGATAATACTGATAAATCTGATAATGATACTGATAATGATACTGAGAAATCGAAATACATATTTGTTACTTACAAATATTGCTCAGACGGTTATTTATTTGATACGTTGATTTTCAAAGATATTTAAATTTCACTTTTTCAGCAGAGTAGTTTTAGCAGAATTTTGGATACTATTTTCTGTATTCACTAACAATCTGAACTATGTGTTATTGCTCTTTTTCGTCCTTACCTAAAATGTTCTGATATTCTCGAATTAGCTTCGCTCCTACCTTAGCTACATCATTAACCACTACACTGCACTTCAATAGTTCCGTCCCACGTTGGAGGTTCTCATCCTCTTTCTAAGGAGATGGGCTGTTGTTCAGAAAATTTGTATGAATATTAAATCTTGAGAACATTGTTTTTCAATCAGATGTAATAAAGTATGAAATATTGAAATATCTTTGGCCTTTAAACCAGGGAGGTTTTCATTTTTGACAATTTATCTGTTAATTCAGTTGTCATATTCGTTGTAGACTATTGTCTTCATTTTAGTAGCCATTTTTGTTTAATGTCTATTGGAACATCATCACCAAAAATTGTGAATGTCGAATGTTTCTGGTGGCAGGTACAATAAATGGTTTGCGAAGTTGCTAACGGCAGCATTACTAATATCTGCATAAAATTCTTTATACTCGATTATGTTCAGCAGAAAATTGAAATCGAGATATGGAGCTTTAACGTGTCAAGGTGCTAAAAACCAAGATCGTAAATAAAGTCTGATAAGAAAGACACATATTCTTCTGATTGAATCTTTCTCGCGTTTGGTTATGCTGAATTGGTTCTGAAACAGATATATTAAAAGGCATATATAGCCTCTGCCTTCCACTGAGCGTGGCCCACACTGCCAGGAATGAGAAATGAGATTCCACGTCGGGGGCTGCCGCCATGGAAGATCACGGCTAATTCTAATAATTCCCAATAATCATCTCGGAGCTGTTTCAGGCCTAACTGATTTTCAAGAAATTCCATCATATTACTACGGACTTCCTTGGTGACAACATCTACCCCACAACGGTATTTTATACTTTCAAAGGTCGACCAACTTTCTTTAAATTTTTTAAATATACATCTGGTCCAGATGTTACTCCCATTACTGTACCAGAAATACTATCTCGAAGATGTAATGTCTACACGAAAGATAAAGTAAATCACGTTCAAATTTTTTTCAATGTTTGTACAGTCCATTTATTCTTCGGTGTAGCTTGAGTTGTATCGAACACAATCTTGTAGTCTTTTCTTCCATGCACAATTTTGTCACTGCTCGAAAAAAAGGCTATAAGCTTGATCTTC
>JABUQX010063896.1:50000-55246 GCA_015478945.1 Trachelipus rathkii
ATGCCAACCAAACGACAACAACAACAAAGGCGGGAAACGCCTAGATCGGCTGTGCCCGTTGCCATCTGGAGCCAGTCGTAGAAATTTAAAGTCCAGCCATAAGGTTGTGACCTTCAATCCTGAAGTAGTAGTAATAACAGAAAATGAATTGAAAAATAATAAAAACAATGTTGCATCGAACTTTGAACATAATAAGGCAACAAATAACTCTATAGAAAATATAAATGAAAACATCACGAAAATTGGAAATATAATAAAAGTACTACTACTACTACTTACTTACTACTGATAATATCTACTATTAATAAAAAATCAAAAAATAATACTACTACTACTAATAACTATAAATATTATTAACTTAAAAATGATAATGCTGATTACTACCACCACAATAATAATAATAATAATAATAATAATAATAATAATAATAATAATAATAATAATAATAATAATAATAATAATAATAATAATAATAATAATAATAATAAAAATAAATATAATAACAACAAAAAATAATATAAGTGAACATGAAAACGTAAAAGAAGAAATATGAAAACAATCAAGATGAAAGTGGTATAATAAACTTGCATGCTAATTCTAATAAGAGTGTTAAAATCATACCACATAAATGTTCCGACAATCTTCTGTACCAAAATATGAACCAAAATGAAAATGATTTAATAAATAAAATAAATGTACAGAAACCGAAAAATTGTATCGGACATGAAATTAAGGGTAAAGTACCATTAAATGATTTTTTAGGGCCTGTAAAATTACAGCATGTTAATTACACCTTTTTTAATGATATTTCATGTAATGTTACGCCAGGTACAAGCGTAGGTAAAGATCATGAGGCAAGAATCTACCTTAGTCAGGTCGATGACAGTTACAAAGACGATGGATGCTTACGCATTCAAAAGATCTTTGACGGAGACCAGACGGGAAAGAAAGCTTGCGAGATGACTAATCTACAATTGTACCAGGTGTATGATAATTTGAACGATAGGGAACTCATCGTTGACTCCGGCTCTATGTATAACATCTTGAAAGCCGATTCTGTTGCAAGGCGAAAGCCTATTATCGGCCACATGTTGGCCGCAAATAACAGTAAAATTAATATCTATGATGTAAAAACTATTAAATTTGACATTAATATGAGTAAAATTTATGTAGATGAGTTCTATATAGCTGACGTAGAGGTAAACATCTTAGGTCTGCCATTTCTCAAACGTTATAATTTAGGTATAAGCTTTCAAAATGACATTTTAATTGACCCCTCAACTAATAAAGCTATAAATTTAGTTAGAAATAATGATTTTAAAAATAAATATGTGCATGAAATTTCCAGAGATCCTAAATCTCCCTCTGCAACCATTTCAACCTCTCCTAAGCATGTTCCTATCAGTGATATCTTTTATAATGATTTATTATTGGAATACAAAGATTTGTTTCTCAATCCTTATGTAACAGAAAATAATTACATAAAAATTAAACAAAATGAAAGATGGGGAGAGATCTTTGAAAAGTATAAAGGCAAAATGAGCTGCGGGAACACCGCATTAATAAATAAAGAGGGTCAAATAACTGCAAATGAAGAACAAGCAGTCATACCTGAAAGAATATTAATAGAATTAGCTAATACCCCCCACAAATTATATAATCAAACAAAAGCAGAATTTGATAATTTAGTTGCAACAGGTGTACTGATACGAACTAATTCCGCCTGGGCCTTCCCAGTGTCTGTCTTGGAGAAAAGTCATAACAGAGTTAGATTGATTTCAGACTTCCGGGAGTTAAATAAAAGAGCGGAACCCGAGCCCTATGGCTTACCCACATTGCAGGATGCAATATTCACATTGCAAGGGAGCAGATATTTCTCACGGGTCGATATGACGCAAGCTTACTATTCAATACCATTACATCCAGAAAGCATAAAATACTTCACTATTACCTCTAATATGGGAAATTTTAGCTATTGCAATTTACCCATGGGATATTCAGCATCGCCATTTGTGTTCCAACGTTTCCGTCAATACCTGCCTGCTAGGGCCTCGAGAATTACGCAATTTTATAATGGATGATTACTTAGTCCAGTGTTAGTTGGCGTAAGGGTATCTGCGAGAGATAGGGAGTATCTGTAATGATTGTGTTGTTGGCCCTGGAAGATATTGTGTTTGAGATGTTCGGGTTTGCGCTAATAGCGCTTACATGTATATATTTTTCTCCTCAACCCCTTCGAGCGAGAATGGTTCGCATACTAGGAGTAAACGGATGATTTAGTGACTGATAACTTATGATGAGTGTAGTGGTGCTATTCAGTGATGAAGAGTGGTATCGTGGTAGTAGTGTGCTATAGTGCGTGTATGTGTATAAGTTGTAGTGAGAAAGAGTGATTTGGTTAGGGGTGCGCGATAGATCTAAACTAGGATTGATATAGGATTTGAGAGCGTGCTTTTGGGGCGCGTGGGCTTTATCGCAATACATTAGTAATGTTGGCAGATGTAAAGCCCCTGAATCTATTTTTTAGCTGTGGGATAAAGTCTCGCTTGTATTGTTTGGTGCGATTGTGTTGTTTTTTTGTGTGATGTTCAGAGTGAGATGAGGAGTTGGATGAGGATCGTGCTGATGGTGTGTTGTCGTGCGTGATGTGGGGGCTGGTTGGTGGGTTGAAGTGCAAAGTTGTTTGAAAGCTAATGTGCAAGAGTTGTTTTTGCTACCGTTGACTGTCGTAGTCGCTGAGGTGTTGTTTAATGGTCTTCCTCTTCGCTGCGGTATGGTAATAAAGTTGTTATGGAGGTATGAGGTTAATTGAGTGACATGCTCAGCTTGTGGTGTGGTTGTTGAGTAGTAGCATGAGTGTTGCTATGATGTTGTGGTTCTCGTAGTAGTATTTGGGGTGTTTGTTTGGTGTTGTGGTGGGCGCTTTTTGGGCGTTGAAGGATGATGAGGGGGGAAAGTCGTGTGGCTTCAGATTTGCGATATTTTAGTTAGGTTTGATTTGTGTTGTTGGTAGAGGCGTGTGCCTTCTCGATTGGAGTACAAGAGGAAATTTTGAGGGTGTTGATTTATGGGGGTTTGTGGTCAAAGTAGTAACCTGACGTTGTGTCGTGTGAGGTTGAGTATAAAAGTACTTTGTTTAAAATAGGGGAGTACTCCTGTGTTACCGGGAGCTGTCAGATGTTTTATGGCATATTGGTATGAGGTCGAGTATCATCGGAGAGAGTTGATTTGCTATCTTGCGATATAGTTCCCGAGTTGATAGCTAGTGTCTAGCTATAGTAGTTAAATGTTTGTCGTATTGTTAAGGTTGTGTTGCGCTACGAGGATAGTGTGAATTTGTGTGTGTGGTGAGCGTCATCTCTCATGGGTGTGATCGTCATGTGCATATTTAATCATTCCAAAAGCAACCCTTTGTCTGTATATCCTTATAGATATATGAATAATTTGAGATTGCAAACTGACCATGAGGGGCTGGCTCAAAAATCTCTCACCAATAGCGGCGCGAGTGTACAGACAAGAACGGATTGGTTCCTCAGCGAGCGTCTCGACAATCAGAGCTCAGGACAAAACAACAGAAATAAAAACATAAAGGCTCTTTTAACGCAAATGGAATGTGCCTCTACCTGAGGATTTAAAGGGTTGGTCCCACAAGAATTCAGACGGCGAGACAGCACGCGCCAAAACCGCAGACACAAACAAAGGTCTACAAGCAGTCCTTTTAAACCAAACCACTGACCCAAATTCCAAAAATACCTCACATTCTTGCTATGAGAAAATCACGAATTTAAATGAATCACCTATACCGGAGGCGGAGCGGTTAGCTTTAGAAAATAAGTTATTGGATGAATATAAAACTCAAATTGTACACCAAAAAGCTGTGTGTGAGAGACATGAAGAACCTATAGAGGTAAAAATGGTAAATTTAGTAACTAAAGCGCAGATAGAACTGATAAAGCGTTTTAAAAAACAAATCGATTATAAAAGCATAATGATAAATCAGGAAAATGATGAATACATAAAAACCTTGCTATTAGACAAAACAAAAAGCTCTCTTATTATTAAAAGACAAAGTTTTTGGTATCAAAGAGAGGAAATTAAACTGTATGTGGATATCTCGCTAAACTATGCCAGAATATTGCTTCCAAATGCTAATATTGATGACGTAATAAAAGTGACACATTCCCAGGGACACCTTGGGATAAATCGCTGTCTGACTGCTATCAAAGTTGATTATGTCTTCCAGAGCATGCACAGGCGCGTGAAAAAGATCGTGCAGATGTGTGAACAATGTCAGCTTAGCAAAGTAGGAAGGAAAATCAATCCCATCTATGGAAAGTATAGAGAGGTCAGTCACAAGTTTCAGATCATGAATGCAGATATTCTGAAATTACCCCCTTGTAGGGGCTACAAGTATTTATTTACCCTTGTAGATCGGTTCTCACATTACGTTTGGGCCTTTCCCCTCAGAGATATAACTAAAGAGACGGTAGTGAAAGTGCTTGTCAATAAAATATTTCCAGATATTGGTGTCCCAGACAATTTTGTCACAGACCGCGGAGCAAATTATACTTCTCATCTGTTTGAGAGTGTGTGCCGGCTGCTAGGTACATGCCATACTACGACTGCAAGATGCAACCCACAAGCTAATTCCAAGGCAGAAGTATTCCACAAGACCCTCTTAACTTGTCTAAGAACTATGTTGCTCGAACCAGAACTAAGAGAGCAGGAGTGGCTCGATATTCTACCATATGCGCTTTTTGTTATCAGGCAGGCTCCGATCGCTCAAAGCGGCATTAGTGCTAGTAAACTAATGTATGGCCAAAATATAAACATCCCCGGGGGACTATTGGATACAGATGTACCAGACCGACCCATGAGCTATGATAACTACATTGAAAAACTTGCAGGATTGATGGCAAAACCACTTGCAAAAAGAACAAATCTGCGCAATAGGAATGTCTTGTGTTCCTTCCCCGAAACTTAAAAGATGCAAAATATCTATTGGTGAGAAATCAACAATATAATATTGGGAAGCTTGAAGCTAGATACAGTGGCCCTTATCGAGTGGTGAAGATTACTAACAATAATGCCCACATAATCAAGGACAATAAGGTAGTAGTTGAAAATCTCAGAAATGTGAAAATCTTTTACAGCATTATAAACTCCCCATCAGAAACAGAAAAGAAAAGTGAATAAATAGAAAAGGAAAGAAATGAGAAACAGAGAGAGATATCTCCTGTGAAAGA
>JABUQX010063897.1:0-17332 GCA_015478945.1 Trachelipus rathkii
TATTTTATTTATTATATTAAAGTATAAATTTTACTTATATATCAATATCAACATAACTATAATAGTAACATACCTACTAGGCAAACAATTCACAGGCAAAAATAGGGCAAAATTTTCTTTTACTTATGGCAGTGCCCATGTGGTTCACAATCACGAGTCGCAGAGTTTTATCTTACCACGTTGTCTATCGTTAAAGTTCTCAGAGGACAAATCTTTTCATCAATAACATTAAATATATAAATATAATATATATAATATATATATATAATATAATATATATTAATATATAATATATATATATATATATTATATATATAGTATCAAATATAAAATATATATTATATATATATATATAATATATATATTATATAATAGTATATATATATATAATATAATATAATATATATATAATATAATATAATATAATTGTTATATATATATATATTATATATATTTAAATATATAAATATATATAATAAAATACTAATATAATATATATATATTCATAATATAATAATATAATATATATATAACAGTAACTATTGAATTGGTCATTGGAGGGAGAGAGGAATTAGAAGAAAGAGTTCTCAAACCTTTGAATCATTTGATGGGAAGAGGAAAAGTGCCAGGAGAATCGGAAGCTATAATAATGACCATATAGGTAAAGATAAAGGAGATCCAACAACTGTATAACTGATAGAGGAATTGCATTGAGACAACCTGCAAAAATCTACGAAATGAAATTGGGAAAGAAAAGTTGAGAGGGATTGTGAGCCGAACTGGGAGAGGAGTCAACATGGTATATTGAAAGCGAAGAGAACGCAGATCTCCTTTTACACTAGATGAGTTATGGAGAAGATTAGAGATACGGCAACGAGTTTTTATGTTGCGTTTATTGATCCGCAAAAGGCTTTGATTCTGGACCGAGGGAGAGACTATGGAGAGCATGGAAGAAAAATTAAGGATGAGTGGCAAGATGGAAGATAAATCATATGAGGCTCATGTGCAAAATTAGTTGGAACATGCAGTATACGAGAGGGAAAATGATAAGTTACGGGAAGTAAAAACAGAGTTTAAACAAGGGATGTATTATAGCCAATATGTTCATATTAATTTTAAGATGTAGGTAAGAAGTAAAAAGTGAAGAGAGAGTGGAGTTTGTTGATGTGGGAGAATAAGAGGAGTGGCGTAGCGGCACTGATCTTAGCTGAGGTGAAGAGTGAGGGAGAAGAGAGTGGGTGTGTGAAGGGCTGTTTGCGGAAGGATTGAGAGGAAGGAAGGAATGAAGAAAATGTACATAAAACAAGATCATTCGTAATGTGTAAACTGGAGGAAACGACCGAAAGGCATAAGATGATGATAAAGGAGGAGGAGGTGAAGCGTAGATCCCTGCGAAAAACTAAGTGGTTGTTTGAAAGAGAGAGAGGATGGCAGCTCCTAAACGTACACACTAATAAAAATGCTGACAACATGAGTACTTAGTATACCCCATTAAGATAATATAGTATATATCAGTATAAACTAGTAGAAATAGAATGTTTATATTAAAAAGTATAATAAATTATTATTAATATATAACTTTCTATAGATATATGTACTTTAAATAATACTATAAAATATCATCTACTTGTATAGAGTATCTATATGCCTATGGTGCTTAGTGAGACAGTTAACGAGTATACTCGTAAAACACTTGAGACAACTTGAATCCAGTAATAGAAAATAAGAATTAAGCAGAATAATAACAACGCCGTAGTAGAATAGAGAGCTATACTATTGAAGTAAATACAATGTGTCAAATTTTATAGAAGAATACATAAGTATAATGAACTCACGTGAGTAAATCAGGATATAACGAAGGTTGAACCAGTATAATAGTAAATCATGTGAGGAGTTGAAGAGAATAAAAGTTAGACCTATATCCACTTAAATATAAGAAGAATTAGTAATTGGATAAGAATATGAGAAATGGGTAGTGGCGATATCGCGGATAGATACAGCAACAATGCCGTGAAAAAAGAAAGATGTGACGAATGGTAAACACACTAATAATGGAAAGGAAGAAAAATGCGAAGCGGTTGGATCATGAAGAGTGGAAAAGAGATAAGAATATTACTACCTGATACGGGGAGATAGGATTTCTCTTAAAAGATGCCAGCGCAGAATAAGGAGAATGGGGAAAGAGTAAAGATGTAGCCAAGAAATAGAGTGGATATGTCGGTTAGGAAGTTATCTTCTCTCTTTGCATAAAAATATGGTAAATATTTAAACTTATATATATATCATGTATATATTAATATCTAATCCATCTACATATATGTCATGTATCAGGATGAGTAAAATAAGGAATAAATAATTATTGAAGTAATAAATTTAAAATTACTTATCTTCTATAAAGAAATATAAGAATAGAAATGACACTATATAATATATTAATAATATCATAAACATAAAAAAATCTAATTTTCCCTAAAAATTAATTATTAAATATATATTATATATCTAGTTATAGTAATCTAAACTAGATATTAAAATATATATTATATAAATTAATATATTATATTATATATATATTAAATATATAATATATAATATAATATTTAATAATATATATAATATATAATAATATATATATATTATATCTATACATATATATATATATATATATAATAGTAAAATATAATATATATAATATATATATATATATATATATATATAATATATAGTAATATATACTATAATATATATAATATATTATATATATATGGATCCATGAGAGAGAGTATGAGGAAAGGGAGGAGGAAATGGTAGGTGAGGACCTTTTACAAAAAAAAGTATTGATGAGAACGTTCTGAGGAATATAAAAAATGAGAACACGCCAGATGTCATACTAATAGAGTTGATCAAGGAAGAAGGGGAAAGGTTACATGAGATAATATGTAAACTTTTAATGGAAGTGTTTAAAATAGAATTATGGTGTAAATTGAAGGCTGAGTAGCGATACTCGTAGTATGTATGAATGTATGATGTCTGTAAACGTAACGTAAAGTCAGGGTATGAAAAAGGAGAGGGGTTTGATGTAAGGACAGGAATCAAACAGGGTAGTGAATTATCACCAATACTCTTTAGATGGGGTAATAAGGAAAGTGAGTCAGGGGGTGGGAAAGTTTGGGGGAAACATGATGGTGTATGTAAATGATTTGACATTTTTGGAGCAAGAATGGATAGAGGTAGAGCAGCAGGATTGAAGATGAATGTAAAGGAAACAAAAATCCTCATTTTAAGTAGAGAAGAGAAAGAGAGACTAAGAGTGGTGATGGATGGAGACGAGATTATAAAAGGTAGTTGTATAAATATCTGGGTGGAGTTTTCACAAAAAATAAAGAAACAAAGGAGAAATCACGGACAGGAAGGTGCAATATGGAAGGGAGGTGGGAGCTTTGCATCCCAGCATGAGAGACCAACAACAAGAGAGTTATTTATAACAGCTTGCCGATGCCTATGCTGTTGTATGGAGTCAAGATATGGAGTACTACTAGAATGGATGAAAGCAGAATAAAGTCAGCAGATATGAAGATTCTGAGAGCTATGGTTGGGGAAACTAGAAGGGATAGAGGATAGAATAAGAAACGCGAGGATGAAGAGGAAAATGTGAAGATTTATATATATAATACAAATAAATATAGATAAAAAATGGTAATGCATAGACAGCAGTTGAGATTGGATTGATGAAGTATCAAATTTGACAGAGTGAGATACCTAATTGAGTATAGATGGTGCATAATCAAGAATAATGAAAGAATTATTAATTAGCCGTGAGGTGAAGTAGGGTATAAGTGACCACGTAAATAAGAGTAAGAGGCCAAGTCCCTCAGACGAAAATAGAAATTGATAATAAAAAACTAAAATAAGCGTACAAATGGATGCGAGGATTTGTATCTCGTTAAGACACGGTACACCTTCTATGCGCTGCGACCAAAAATACAATCTCAACAAGCCCTAAATCACACGCCTTACGCCGTATCATTTCCATACCTAATTGCTCAAACTATGTAGCTAATTGAGTATTAGGAAACTGGACTTATTGCGGTGGTTATGTTCGGTCTTGCAATACAGAATATTAAGAACGAGTGAAGAATCGGTTACGAGAGATAGAATAGTTATCAAACATTCGCTCCAAATCTTGCGCCTATCAAAATTTTTTAGACAAGGAAGACGGCACACAACCTACTACAACTGATGGAAGTGGTATTACATTAACTAACCTTTAAATATACTACTTATATATTCACATTTTAAACATAACACATATTATGAATATATCAAATTCTTTACTACAATGAAGGACCTTATTCCCCTATCACCATATATATATTATAATATCCCTTCTTATACCCCCATATGTCCCAATTATTTACTAACCTATATATAAACTTTATAATCTAGAATAAATATTAATATATTATAATATAGAACATATATTAAATATAACACACATACTATTAAATTATCCTTTCCTCACCTTCTTAAAGTCAAACTTAATTTTTCTCTCAACACTTGAATCCACTAACGTTTCTATTTAGCTTATTTAATTACAATTTTCATTATTATTACAAACCAACTTATATGGCCTCTCAAATTTGGGAGTATAAATCTCCTTAACTCTTAGTCACACGTATTTCACAATCACATTATATTCCGGCAGTTTATGGAACTCTTTGAAACTATATACCTCAGATAAGCTTTTACCAATTTTAATACACCCTATATCTTTATATTATTGACATAAATTATGACCCTATACATTATATATATATATATATATAATATTAGTAGTGATAATACCTATTATTCACTAGTTATGTGGTAATACAGACTAAGAACTGAGTAGTTATTCATGTATATCACGCTGACACACTATAAATAGTTATTTATCACCGGCCATTATACTCAATTCAACTACAAACTATGTCATCAAAAACTGAACAACAGAATTATAAGTTTTAATTCTCGATACAACAACCGTCATTTCTAATAACATTCCATTATTCAACTTTCCAACTGGAAGTCCCTCTATTTCATACAACTAGACAACGAAATGAAATACAGTTCAACAATCCATAGAGAGGATAATTAGCCACTATATAGACATAAGTCGCCCAATTCGATACTATCTAACTACCAATTAATTATCTTGATCATCTTTAATTGGAATCTTATATAGGGTATAAACAAAAAAGAACCCTCTGTCATACCCAGACGATTAGCAGCACCTCGACAACGCTATACCCTGTACTTTTCAATGGTCTTAGCACTATGAAAAAAAATCTCTGGTTTGCCAAGCACATAAACATTATATCTCTCACTCTCCTGTTATATCTACATTTGGCATTGCATCTTCAGTCAGTCATGTACCACTGTAAGTATAAGCAATGACCACATAGAGTCTCTACAAATTATAATTTTCTAGGCACTAAACACATAGTTTTACACGCATTCATAAAGAATATGCTTTAACCTTCGTCTCACACGGCCTATGAATCTACTATCTTAGAGCCCTTTAGAGTTTGCTCTCCTCCTAATATCTCAACTTGAGAAACTTCCATTTTTCTTTTATAGTCGTAGCTTCAAGTTCCTTAAAACCAAGAGACTCCACACCCTGTATTTTGAATCACCCGTTCACTCTAACTCGCATTCGCATTAGAGTAAGTCAGAGCACGCATATATTCCAGCATAGCCAAACACATTAAAACTCCTAATAAAATAACCCCTACTCAACACGCTATATCTCCCACCCACCTTCTTCTCTTATATTAATCACAATTCACTTATACTTCTAACATATATACATTACAAATATATATTAAGAGAGAACAATAAGTATCAAAGTATCCATATTAAGTGCATATATTATTTCATGATAATGTCAGTATGTTATTTGCGAGATTTCTCACTTTCTGAGATAGAGAATATCATTTGTAAAAAGATATCACACAGTCTCACCGTAACTATAACTAAACTGACTTAGAGTAACAGTACATGATAGAATTAAAGCATAAAGAACATCAGGCAAAGTCATGGACGCTTCTATATTTGTAAATTATATCATCGCAAGCAAAGTATCTGTGCATTCACTTGATGCTTTGTTCGAGTGGGATGGTATAAAAACTGTATCTGACACAATCTGAGCGTAAGGACTTTCACGTATGACGAAATTCTACATTAAGCTCTCGATACGAGTGGATTTAACTAAAACATGATATAAGACTTATGATAATTGTGGTTAAAGATATCCATCTGGAATCTCTCTAATCTGAATCAAGTATGAGACTTATTGTATAAATCATTCACAACTATCCTGAAATTCATGTTGATTTCCACGACCAAGTAGGAAAGTCACACCATTTCAATAAATAAACTATATTATCCAGTATTAATTAAATGAAAACTAACTGTTTATAATACAGTTTACAAAAATTCAGAGAGTTGACTAACTGTTAGATGAAAGTGTTGAGAGACAATTACACATCAGAATATACTAAGTTCATATACCCTCCGAGGTCTATTTTGTATACTAGTTGCTGCGCAGAAACGAAGCAAATCATAGAGAAATTGAAAATAGGAATAATAAGATATAAAAATTATTTCCATTATAGTAATATATTAATATATAATAAGGTAGCAGCGAGATATAAGTGATAGTCACTATGACATATAACATCCTATAAACATTTCAAAGTTGATAGCATCATTATAATGAGAGAAGTTAATATTAATATGATATGAAAAGAGTAGGAAGCGAAACGGTATACCAACTAAAATTTATATAACATATACTAAATGATATTATTATATTATTTACATATTATACTTTGAATAAACATTATTTATTAATTTATTAATTTTATTATATGTTAATTATCATAATATAACTATTATATCTTTATGAGTCATTTAATTACAATCCAACAATCCTACGGTCAAGGAGTAGAGCCTATTATTTATTATTAGAGATATATTTAATGAATCTGTAATATTACATACACACAAGATTACATAATTAAAAATGGTTATAATATATTATTATTAATATAAACACACATTCAATAAAGTTTATTAAAACGTATCATAACTTTCCACCAAAAACTGGAGTACAGGCAAGATGCCAAGCAACATATATAAATATATTAATATTTATAAAAATAAAGAAATCAAGATAAAATCATTGAGTAATATAAATTATATATAGCATAATGATGCATATTTGAACAATTATATACTTACAGACATAATCCTACTTATAGGATTAAGTAACAAAGATGCTGTAACCTAACGAGATTAGGTAATATAATAGAAAAATACCTGTCTCAAGTTGATTAAAAAGTCTTGAGGGGAAGAATAATAAATTATAACACTTCAGAAATCATAAGGTTATCAGTTGATATGGAAGTAAATGACTTAAGTAAAGATGATGTATCATAATAATTATGATAAATAGTATACTAATATAAGTTATTGCTTCTCTTCATAATATCATTATATATTTTATGTTGGTTATAAAGTCCCCAGAGCTGTAGAGGTATTTTAAAAACGCGATTTCTCAACTATGCTATATGAAGCAAGGGAAAAGAGAAGAGAACTAAATAAATACCTCGTAAGACAAACAAACTATAACCTTAGCGCACAAAACACATAACCACAAAAAAGCCCAAAAAAATAATTCAAAACGATAAAAAGAAAAAATAATACAAAATCAAACCAAAAATAAAACAGAAACCTGACCCCAAAAAAAACGGGAAAGAAACGTACCTTCATCAAATTAGTTGATATAAGTGAATGATACTTCATATTGGTCAAAAACAAATACTGTCCTGCAAGACATTTATGAGGAGTAAATTTTTGTAATAAAAAATAAATAAATTAAAAAATTAAAATTATTATAAGAAAGAAAAAAGGAATAAAAATATTAATTATAACATAATATAATTATTAGTATGAATATATCAAAGAAACAGTCCAAGGAACGCGTTGCTTTGTGGGATTATAATAGCGAAATTAGTAAATGAATTATTGGCTCGATTCGCGCATAATTCAATGTTTGATAACTTAAAGACTAAATCCTGTTAATATAACAAATTCTCTGAACACGTACCTATAGGTCGTTCCTGAAAATAGATGTGAGAATAAGTCCAGATAATTAACCTTCATGATCCAAAAAGAGTGGATGCCCTCAAAAACATATTGAAAATGATATTATGTTTAATAAAGTTCAAGTGATTAGAAATTGCATGCAGAAAAGTATGAGAGTTGGTGGATTTAAGATAGGCTTTGTAAGTCAAACTCTCTTCCCGTTGTTAAATCTCCAGATATAAAAATAGAATGGAATCCTTTCTTACCCCTCCGTTGTGAAATTTATACTGTGTGTCAAACTTAAGTTGTAGGAGAAACCCCTCAATAGGAAAATCTGAAAGAACTACCGCCAAACATCTTCTACATATTTGTACCAGCAATAAATGTGTGAACAAAGAGGCAGTGTGCAAAGCAGCCTAAGTTCAAAGAATTGAATGTAAAGACAGAAAAGAAGAGGGCTCAAACAACCGGCCATACTTGCCCCAAAAGTCTCATGATAAATGTTTTTATTAAAGTTAAAAACATTACGTCCTTTACAAATTTGTAGGAGAGATAAAAAAAAAAGGCAAAGAGACAGGAAGAGATTAGTCTCTTAAAATTTCAAATAAAAAGTATTGAATGTGATTGACAGGGACATTAGTGAAAGACTGGTGACATCAAAACTGAATAGTTAATATACGATAAAATAAACACAAGTGTTCTGTAGATCTCCGGAAAGTGTTGAAGGTTGCGAGTAGTTTCAAGGCTTTAGGAATGACTTGCTCTTTGATATAATTTTTAAGAAATTTGATTGAAAATTCTCTTCGAAAAGCAGATTTACATTTCTGGTAAAAAAAATTCTAGAATTGTGTACTACAATATGGTTATAGGCGTTAAAAATTTGAGTTATAGAACTAGGAAAATTCATCGCGGTTTAAATAAATTTTAAAAATCACTATTTAATGAGTTTTTACGCATTCACACTCTGAATTTATATATTTAAAAAATTTAAACAACTATAATAGCTAAAAATTGAGCGAGTTTACGTTTCAACATCCCAACTGGAGGTCCTTTTCAGAACTAGGCAAAAGAGGGCAATCATTGAGAAAGCAAGTGTTCAACAACTACTATAAAAACTGGATTGAGTAACGATTATGGAAAAACTGCCTTAAGTGAGATATCAATGAGGTCTATAGCAATTTGATTGAGGGAAAAGAACCCATCTGAAGAATTAAAATTAATAGTTGAAGTTATAAAATATGACTACAACTATTATATCAGCTAATTCTGTTTTGTGACCTTACCCTAAAGTTCCTTTTCTCTTCCCACTTGTTATCCTATCATATATCTTTCTATATTTATCTATGTTGCATTTTCGTGTATATGGTCCAAAGGTCCAAATTTCAGAGCGAAATATCATTGTAGGTAACACACTGCTCAAAACCTTTCTCTTTAAACAAAATGAAAATTTATCAAGCAAACTGTGTTCAATTTACTCTTGATGATCCAAGCTATTTTTAGTATTTTTTTGGGTTTCCTGTTGACATTTAAAGATATAAATTGTTTAAGGTATTCTAGTGTATTGTCTAAGGTATTGTATTCGTAAACTTGTACAATAATGAAGTTGTTTCCAATTATTGTTGGAGAACTGGGCTTTTTAAACTTTCGTTTTGCCTAAGTTTACTTTTAATTTTACTGTTCTGTTAGCTCTGCCCAGCTTCACTACCATTTTTTGTACTATTACTATAAATTATCAGCAAATCTTAAATTATGTTTGTACCATTATTTTCACAATTTAATGCTCTGAATATTTATTTTAAAAATATGATGTTTAGGTGAAACTACACCTTTCTATCTAACTCCTCTTTTTGTACTTTGATTTATTACTCCCATCAAATAATTTAAATGTTGTTGTTACGCTGTAGCATTTTCAAATACGAATTTTAATGGGTCTATAAATGGTTTATCGATATCCTGACCGTTAAAATCACGTAGTAAAAAACTAATACTCACTGAGTCCAATTAGATTTTATATTGCTCTACCTAAATAATCATTAATTAACAGTGATTCTTTTCATGATTGAAAGAATTAGATAAATCACCAAAAAAAAAGAGTAATAGATTCAATTCTCTAGATATAGAAATAAGTATTTAAAATACTAAAACTGTTACTACTTAAGATATAGAACAACTCGAATCAGATCCGGAAGTTTAGTAGTACACATCTTGCAAAAGCGTCGCTGCTTAAAAAGAGGATGAAGTAGACCGGTGTGAGTATGCAGATTATAGAGTAATAAAGAAGCAGACATGCTTAGATATTTTGTAACACTAGACGCCATAGAGCTGACTTGGGTTTTACAAGGAAACATACAGTTATTAGCATATTATACAATAAAAGGTTAAGAGAAATCAAGATAGACGAGAGTTAGTCTAGAATATAGAGTGTCCAATGATCACCGTGGACGGCAGTGCGCGAAACAAGTATAGTTCATCAGTTCGAAGATAGAAGAAGCTATATGATCAGGATAAATTCCGCTAGTATCTAGCTGTAATTAGACCAATCCTTTTGTTATACAATAGTATGTTTAAATTAGAATATTATTAACTTCCATTTAGTGATTATTGGATTATTATTACTATTGAATAGACTAAAAGTTTAGAAATGAGAGATTAATATTATATAGAGTTAATGATGTAATCTTATCTTATAATAAGTTATATATATATAATTATTATTATGTATATATAAGGTGAAAATTACGGTAGTTATTAATTCTGTATATATTAATATTAATGTATTAATTATTATTATATTATTATTATTATTATTATATTATATTGATTTAGATGTAGATTGAGTGTGAGTTAGGATAGTTAACACTATCACAAATATATCATTGCATAATCCCAATTATTAGTTATTATAAATATCATATTGCTATATTAATTATGAAATAGTTTAATTCATTATATTATTATTATTATTACTTATTATGTATGTTGATTTATTATTATTATATATGATATATTATTATTATTATTATTATTATTATTATTATTATTATTACTATATATTATTATTATTATTATTATTATATTATTATTATTAGTGATTATAATATTTAATTATATATTTGATTATATATTATTGATTTTTTTAAAATTTATTTATGTATTATTGATTATATTATTATTATTATTATTATTTATCTAATAAGAATTAAATAATAATTGATTTAATTATATTATTGATCTATATTATTTAGTTCACTTGATATATTGATTTATATATCAAAAACATTTAATAGTTATTTAGTTTCCCGTTTCATAAAATAAAACTTCAGATGAACCTTAAGAGAACATGTAAATTATCTTTTTTTTAACAATCCCTACATCAAATTTTAATGTAAAGCTCTCAGCGTTAAGTTCTTTAGTATTTATTTGCCCAAATGTTTAAAGGAATAAACTATTATATTGCCCTAAGAATGTAGTTTACTATTTGAAATGAATTCAAGATTGTATCCTTAGATAGTAAACTCCCTGTCATTCGAATCCAGTTTTGAAAAAGCAACCTAGCTTCACATAGCTTAAACAGATGAAGTAAAATTGCCAAATACAATGATTTCCCGTGAGCAGAGACAAAACTCTTTAATCGCTTGTATATGTGATAGAAGCCAGGTGACCAGTGTCCAGCCTGTGCCTATCCCTCGTCTCTTAATACAATCTATTAATTAATATGTAGTGTGTGAGTATAGTGAACAGTATGAGCCGTAATATTATAATTTTAGTATCTATAAAACAAAGAAGGCATATAGAATGGAAACGTTAAAAGTTACAGACCGTGCTCGAAGCTCGGAACACACCTTACGATGTTGCAGCCCACCATATGAAGTAACAATATCATGGCTCGATGGCTTTACGAGTTCTAGAGCGTATCCCAATCAATCCCAAAAAAAGTTATATTTTTATATTAACATTAAAATTTTCATATATTTTTAAGTATTTATTTTATAATTTTTTGTCATATTTTATATTAACATTAAATTTATTATTTAATTTATTCAAATATAATTTTATATGTAACGTTTATAATAGTTTTATATATTTTTAAAGTGTAAGGCGAATATTGTAATTATATATTATTAAGTCATTTTATGTTAATATATTAATCATGTTTATTATTTATCGAAATAATAATAATCACGAGTATGTATTTTAACATTAAAGTATCAATATAAAAAAATTACTATATGTAATAAGCAGAATTGAAATAGAAGTAGTCTTTCTGAGTAGAGTAGAAATATATGATACAAGTTTGAATATGTTTATGATGGATTTACAAGAAGGAAACCTTAAAATGGGTACGCTTAAGGAAATGGTTAAGCGCGGAGTCGTAGGCGGTAGGGTTCGATCCTCCTTCGGATCCTAGGTAACAATTACCTAGAAAAATTCCCCTACTTGAATAGTTATTTATACCTGTGTGAGTTATTGAAAGTTTAAAAAGAATAAAATGAAAAATATTTAGGACACGAAGTACATAATGTATATTTAAGTATTATAGAGTAAGTTGAACAATGTATTCAGCATATGAACAATATACATTATTAATATTTAAAATATTAGTATAAATATTAATATAATATAATATAATAATAATATATATATATATAGTAGAATAAGTATAATAAGTAAATATAATAATATAAATTACATATATATATAGTAGATTATTATTATTAATGCTGGTTCGAACCCGCCTCCATTTTCTGTCCTGAGAGTCTACAGAGTGTGTTACCAACCTGATCCCTAATAGAGACTTAAAAAGAATAAAGTCTACTCTTTTACTTCTAAAAGAGACTCTTTTCCTGAAGAATAAGTCTATTTTGCAGTACTATGACAGTGATCATTATGGCCAGACCTCCTCCCCTCACATCTGAGCTCGAAGAATCACCACTTGTAGTGATTTTCAGTGTCGTGGTTGTAGGCCTTCTAAATGAACCAATGGGATGGTATGATTATTGTAAAGCGGTTAGAAATTAACGGAGTGAAAGTTCGCATGATTTAATATGGAGGGCAGCGGATGTGTGTATGTCTCCTTGGTTTTCCCAATTTGTATAGAATAAGAGTTATGAAAAAAGTAGAAGTGGGGATGCTTTTCGGGGAAGTCAACATTTAGCCGAGTTTACAACAATGCACTGCATCTGTTAATTGCTAAGTAATGACACAGCCTATTGTGTAAGAGTAATGCAGTATATATATTTGAATATCGCCTAAAGAGTTCGAACCCGCACCCTCGCCTGTTGGTACAGCAGTGTTTGTACCTACAATGCGTGCTCGTGACACTTGATCCTGAGTTTATAAGTGTGGGATGAGACAGTCTGCCAAAGATTCGACTGTTCAATATTGACATGCCTTATTTCTTCTGAAAGAAGTAAACTTCAGACAAATAATTAATCAATGCCGGTGAGAAAACAGCTTGGAAAGCATATGAAAGTATTGTGGTGTGTTTCGAAACCCATTTAGAAGGAAACTCTAATATAGAATATTAGATAGTTTGATATATAATGAAGGTATAATTATTGAGTATATATATAGTATATATATATATAATATATATTATATAATATATATATACAGAAAGTGAATTTTGGACAAGATATATTATATATATATAGAATGAGAGTGCATTAAAATAGCAAGAAATATAGTATAGTATTAGTGAGTTATTCGTAATGTTATAAATAACGTAATATATTAGAATAAGTAAGTAGTTATATGTTATAGATTAGAGTTACTAAGTGGAACCATGATTTTACCTCCTTGATGTGGATAATAAGTTATATTATTGATCTGTATATATATATATATATATATAGGATGAATTGATATAGATAGTATAGCAAAATTTACAAAAACTTTAATAGGAAATCTCCAAATTGTCATTGAATGTTTTAGATGCTGGTTTAAATACTTAGGAGTATATTTGGATAAGAAAAGGGAAACAAGTGATCAGGAAGTATATGTAAGCTGGAATAGAATAGCTTAAATAGATCAACTGCATTCGTGTTTCTCACATCGAGCGTTTAAATTAACAGGAGTGTAAAAAGAAAAAACAGCAAAAAAAAGAATATAAAAAAGAACAAAAAAACACCAAAAATTCTTTACCAGTGAAATTAAAAAAAAATAAAAGAACCCCCACAGTTTTGAGTGTGCTTGCACTATTTTAGAGGAATCTACAGCGCTAATGCTTAAGAAGTGTGTAGATACCATGTAGTATTGATCAAAGATTATGCAATATATATAATACTGTAAGAGTAATAAATGCTAATCTTAATTAATAAATGATAAAAAACTTTAAAAATAATATATTATATAAAGACTAGAGTGTAGTTTATATGTGATGAGATGATCATAATTAATAATAAGAATTAAAAGTAGATAAGTATATAGCAACTGTTCACATATATAAATTAAATAAATAAATTAATAATATAATAATAATAATATAATAATAATAATAATAATATATAATAATTAATAATTATAATTGATAATAATAATAATAATAATTAGTAAAATAATAATAAGAATAATAATAAAGATTAATAAATAAATAATTAAAATAATAATAATAATTAATATAATAACTATAATAATAATTATAAAATAATAATATAAAATATAATAATAATATATATAATAATAATAAATAATAATTAAATAATAATAATAATAATAAGAATAATTTAATTATATAATTAAATAATAAATAATAATATAAATAATAATAATATATTAATTAATTAAATAATATATAATAATAAATAATAATAATATAATAATAATAATTAATAATATAATTAATAATAAATAATGCATTAATAAATATATATCTACTCATCATATAATCCCTCTAGCGGAATAATACCTTAATTACGCAGATATCTCTTTCCATAATACATATATGAGTAATATAAAAAATCTTAGAGTATTCCTCTATTCCTAAATTTCTGTTCAGTATTGTTTTCAGTTATGGAATTCATCCTTTCATCTATTTCATCCTACCCTCGCCCCCCTCCCACTTTCTCACTTTGATTAAAATGTTTTCTGACTTAAAATCAGTAGAGACGTGCAAAAATGAGTAGATATTAAGGTTATGGCGTATTGAGAACTGAAGATCCGAATGTATGGGTGTGTGAATTTTTTTTGCTATATGTGAAGTCGATGAGGTGCACTATATTCAAATTATCACACCAAGAGAATAATATAACTATGCGAATGAGCGTTTTAAATTTTTTTTTTTCTATTGTCTGCGTTAAATTATTATATTTTCCCGGATCGATGTCGTACTGAGTGTATCGTGATTATCGCCATTATCTATTCATAGTAGCTATCTATCTATCTATCTATTCTGAGTCGTATCTATCGTGTACTATCGTGGAGTGCTCACATCTATCTATCCTATTTAAAGAACCTCATATCAGAATATACATAGTCGATTAGAGTCTCCGTTATGGCGTAAGCTCTAGATCCGTCTCTCACAATGAAATCTATTCATTGTACTGAACCACCCCCGTAATATGTGATGCATTATCAATAGTCTATCTGATTCGAGATTCGACACGAGTTATCTATCTAGTATCATATCATATCATATCATAATAGTCTAGACTATCATATACTTATAAGATTAGTTATAGATACTTTACAATAATAGCATAAATAAAGAGTTAATAATTAAAACAACATGAAGTAGCAGATTGCATAGTGATGAGGTTCGTCCTGATACAGTATATCTATGAAGCTCTAGCGGTGGACTATGCAGTATATGGTTCTTCATACATAAGAAAAGGTATATATAAAAAAAGACGTTACGTATAAGATGTATATATATAATTAGCTTCTTTTCGATACTTTGATCAATATTCTACTAAACTACTTATTTTCTATTGATATTACCTCACTATTTTCAATATGTAAACGTAGTTCGAACCACCTCCCACATTTCCACAATTCGTTGGTTGCACTAGTAACACTCGGTGAGAGATTGCAGGAATCATAAGCATAGAGTGCCAAATTTCATTATTACCTCATAATATATATATCACATACATCTCTCTCTCTCAAATTATTTACAATTATAATAAAATTGAATTATTGAACAACGTGCAATTTATATAATTAATATTAACTTTTGCTTGAATCTGAAAACATCTCCTTCATAAGATGCTCAAATCTTCATTATAAAAACTTAATATATTTTAGTTAATATTTTAATATATATTATATATATCTTCCATATAACACATTGATTTTAAAAATTTTAATATATGTTATAAGAACATAGTGAACCTCACAGACTCACATATAAATTTCTGTATCTTTTAAATTTATTTATTTGCCTGACTGTACATATGTGTGGGGAATCATCTGCAATATTTAGTAATTAGTTATATGTGTAATTAATATTCGCTGAAGAATCCTGAGCGCCTCCACTGATACATAATTGGAATGTCCAGATGCGATGAGAAAAAAAAATTAGTACTGACAAAATTCCGCTGTCGAGAATTATATCTACTGTATATAATGACCCCTCAATGACAAATAATAATAAATATCGTCTTATCATATTATATATATAATATATATATTAAATATATATATATATATTATTATATAATAATATATATATATATATATATATATATATATATACTATATATAAAATATATAATATAATATAATATTATATATTATATATAGAAAAATAAAATGAGCTAAAAATTACTACTTATAATAGCTAACAAAATTTTATATATACTTCATCCCAAACATTTGCAAAAAGTTATATATTTATATTGTAAATTATGCATATTCAGTAAGTGATCTACTCATTATTACCATTGTGTGAATGAATAAGTAAAGGCTAAACCTGTATCTCAAAACGTATCTTGACTGTACCCATGGGTAAAGGGGTTTTTTTTAATTTTTCATTTAAAGTACATTCTATAAATCATCCTATAATATTAAGAATGATCTTTCAGTTCAAATGTATGAACACGCAAGAGTATATGTATAGTAGGTATTTATTAGTAAGTAGCTTATCCATATATGTTATATTGGTAAGATTAGTATTATTTAACATATATATACTGAATCAATGCAATCCATTGCCAGTTGCAACACCTGGTACTTGTTTACCATACACAAAACTTTTGTCTAT
>JABUQX010063898.1:0-10000 GCA_015478945.1 Trachelipus rathkii
TTATATTTTAATATATATTTATTTATAGATATATATATAATATATTAATTATAATATCATATATATATAATATATATATATTATAATATTTATATTAAATATATAATATTAAATATTATAATATGCATTATATATATATAATCATATATATATTTTATATATATTAATTATATATTTATTAATTATATAAATTTAATATATATATATAATATTAATATATATATATTATAATTATATTATCATAATTTATATATATTTATATATAATATTATATTATTTATAATATTTATTAATATATATAATATATTTAATTTATATTAATTTAATAATGTATTATATATATATATATATTTATTATATAATATATATATATATATTATATATTAATCACTAAGTATTAATATTAATATATAATATATATTGAAATATAAAATCTTTTATAGAAGAAAGATTTAAAAGTAAATATAATTTATATAGGTAATTATTTATATTTACTACTAGTGTATCGATACGAAGGCTTATTTCCAGTCAATAAACTCTATAATGATTTATCAATTTGTTCATTATATTATCCATCATTAAATCATCCAATACTATATATCCACATTAACCTAATTATTTATGCGTAGACTCAAAAGATTGGACGGTGGGTTATGTAATAATGGATATAAGTTCTTATGATGTATGCTATATCCATATATATAATTTTAATTTATATATTATATAATATATATATATATATATATAATATATTATAATATTATATATGTATATATATTATATATTATATCATCATATATATATATTATATATTCATATATATATATTTATAATATTATATTATATATATATTAATATATTTATATATAATATAATAGTATATATATATATATATAATATATATATATATTAATATATATATATATATATATTATATATATATTAATATATATATAATATACATATATATATATATATATATATATATATAAAATATAATATATATTAATATTATATATATATATAATAATATATATATATAATATTATATATAATATTATATAATGTATATTATATATATATATAATATATATATATTATATATATGATTATAATATATATATATATATTTATTATATTATATATATGTTGATTATTATATAATTATAAAATATATATTGAATAACAATAGACTTTAAATAATTCCTAATTTTTAGTCGAATATTAGCAATATACATAATAATCTTATATTTGTTTATGCTCTATGATTTATCAACTTAGCATACTCAGATAATATATATATACATTTCATAACTTGTGATTTATTGTATTGTTGGTTCTAGGTATTAGCATGCTTTTTAAAATCAAACTCTGGCCGCTTTAATACGATCCATAAAATAAAGTAAATTATCGAGTTGACTTTTTCTGGCAAAGAACTCCGAAAAACCCCTATGGGAAAGCCCCGCATTTTCAAATCCGTATCATATATAATACCAGGCTGTGGGACTCAATCTGCATCCCCTAAGAAATAAGCCCTACTCTTTTAAGATACTCCCAAAGACAGAGAGACAGGGAGAGACAGAGAGACAGGAGGGAGACAGAGAGAGACTAGTTAGGACGGGTAGATAGATTTAGAGTGAATGAGAGGGTTTTAGAAGGTTTTCTATAAGAGCTTTACAACCTTAATGAACGTTAGATCAGTCGGACACGATAAGACATATTTGGTGAGGATAACTAAGTTCATTTAAATACTTACTAGGATATTAGTTTAAGGCATGATAAGTCAAGTGAGAGAGATGAAATATAGATAAGTTACCCAATATAATTAATAATTAGAAGATATCAGTTTTCTATTAAATCTGGGGAATTTAATTATGCTATTAATATAACTGAAATAATAATTCATAATATACATTGATAATGTATATAAATATTGTATAATGAATTATATTAGTTAGATATACAATTATATATTATGATTAAATTTTTTTCTTTATTTTTTTTATTTTAATTAATAACATATATAACAAGACAGTGAGAGAAATTAAATTATAATTATACAGCCAAATTAAATGTTAGAAGATAAGGACTTAGTTGGATGAAGTGTGTGTGTCAGTGTAGAACTAGATATATATATATTTAAAGTAAATTACTATGATACTATTATAATTGATATATATAACTAACTTATTAATTAACTACAAGTTATTAATTACATTTATATTCTATTTATAATTTATAATATATTGTTATTATGGTATTATGATGGCAATTAGACTTAATATTTTTACTAACTTTAATAATGCTAACTAATAATACTATAATAATGCAATATATTGATAACCCGTACGTGTGACATCAGTATAATCACTTGATATATAATATAATGATAATATAATATTAAATAATAATATATAATAATTAAATAATAATAATATAATAATATATAATAATAATATAAATTAATAATAATTAAATAATCATTGTAATATTTAATACACTGTTATAGATTCTTGAATAATTAATTCATCTGTTAAGCCTGATATAACAAGACTAGCTTTATTATATGTAGTAATTATATTTATTTAAAATTATTTTATGAATATATACTATATATATATTTTTGTGCACTACTAACAACCATAATAAGATTAAGTTTCATTTTAAAATTATGTAAACGATGATGATTAAATTTTATTTTTTAGTAATTATATAAATTAATACTATACTAATATATATATATTATAATTATATATATATATATATATATATATATATATATAATATATAATAGTATATATATATGTAGATATATATATTAAGTGTATTATCAATGTTTTTATAATCTTAGACATGAAAATAAAGGGTTTTCTGTAAATTTAATTTATATAACTTGTAAATTTATTTAGATATTTAAAATGTACACTAATAAATTTCAATCAGATATTTAATTTAGTATTAAACTTATTATTTTAAAGATCAGTTGATTTATATATATCTATGTTTCCTTGTTTTTTATTATTATAATATATAGTTTTTTTTAGTATATTTGGTTTTTTCAGCTATGTTTTTATTTATTATTGTAGAATTTTTAATGGAATATGGTAGGATAACGATTTATTATATGGATAATTTACAGCGAGTATCATAATTTATATTCACCACTATAATATATAGTAAGGCTGTCAATTTCCACTCATGGAACTGAGTGGCGCATTATCCAACAAGAACTAGTGAGTGCACTCTCTACGCACTACTCACAGCGATGGATTATGGTCATTATCACCTCTGTGCATTTCTCTGTAGTGGCTACTACCATCTTCGCATCATACTACACTTCAGGCCCATTTACGAGCTCGTATAATAGAGGAGACGAAGGATATTGTTTTCTTTAAACCTAATATAATATATATATATATATATCCAGCTAAACTTTTATATATTAATATATATATATATATATATATATATATATATATATTATATAGATATATACTATATATATATAGTTCTATAATTATGCTATATATATATATATTTATTATTATATATACTTTATTTATATATATAAAATTAGGAATCTTATATTTCAATAGTATTGCATAAGTAATCTATTACACTCTATTATGTTATTTTATTTATCTTATATTTTATTTTTTCTTTATTTACATGTTGTATTTTGTATTATTTTTTTGATTCTTTTTTTTATTATTTTTTTTATTTTTTTATGATTATTTATATTTTATTTTATAGTATATCATAATTTGATATATTACTTATATTATATTTTATTTTTATATTTAAAACTGTTTTATTTGTTTTTTTTTTTTTGTCTTCCGTCACTCTTCTACTTCTCCACTTCTCTCCTGTCTATTGCCCTACTGTGTAGACTTATCTTGTATTTCTTACTCTATCCACTCTTCTATATTAACTCTCTACATATCATTGTTACATGGATCTCTACATTCTTTCATCCTCCTCATATCTTCTTCTCTTCTAACATACTCTCTCTTATCTCTTTATATCTAGTTATATTATCTATCCTCTCTATACCTTTATTCCTATACTATATTTTATACTCTCCACTGTTACTTCACCTAATTCTCTCTCTAACGAATATCAACCCTCTACTCTACTTTCTCACGTTCACCTATGTAATATCATATATATTCCTCCTATCACCTCTCATCAATCATTCATTACATATACATCAATCACTAGGTAGTCTAGTAAATTCCTTGACATCTTTCCCTACAATAGACATTACTCTATATAATATCCTAACACAACCACTCACTATAAACTGAAACTCACACTATCTAAATACAGATACCATAACCATATCCACAGTATACATCAACTAAAAGAAGTTATACACTATATATATATATATATATATATACAATATATATAGGTAATATATATATTTTATATATATATACTATATATAATATATATAAATATTATATATATATATTATATAATATATATATATATTATATATATATATATATATATATATATATTACTAACATATATATATATACTATAATATATATAGTATAGTAGATAATATATATTATATATATATAATAAATATGT
Source organism: Trachelipus rathkii (assembly GCA_015478945.1). Classification (NCBI taxonomy): domain Eukaryota; kingdom Metazoa; phylum Arthropoda; class Malacostraca; order Isopoda; family Trachelipodidae; genus Trachelipus; species Trachelipus rathkii. Next base: position 4,603 of record JABUQX010063898.1, read on the forward strand.
ATATATATATATATATATATCTAATAATATATATACTTGTAGTGGCTACTACACTATATAATAACCTTCGCATGAGCTCGTAGAAAAGAGGTGAGAGTAATTAGGATATTTGGTTATCCTTGTAGTGGGCTACTATAACTCATATATCAACCTATATATTATAATATTCGCATGAGCTCGAGAGAAGAGTGAGAACGAAGGATATTTGTTATTATTTTCTGTGATAGTGCTACTATCATTAATAATAACATGTATATATATACTATTATAACCTACATCGTTCAGAGCATGTACATAGCTCCGAAAAGAGAGAAGACGATAGCTATATATAGAACCACTAACTATCGCATCACTATTAGGTGCAATACTCTACTTGACGACACACACACCAGGACACAGAGAACAAGCTTAACTACTATAATAAATATATATATATATAAATTAATATTATACATAAATACTAATATTAACAATAAATATAATGCTATTGTGTTCTACTAATTCAGTTAAAGGTCATGAAGGGTGACCCTTAGGCTATGGTAATCTATGCTGTATGGTAGTTAAAAAATAAGAAATTCCATTGAATTTCCGCACCAGACTTCTATCTGTTACGTATATAAAGGTAAAGTACGATTATATCATTAGCAAAGAGATAAATGAGTATTTTTATTATAACACAAATAATACACTTACACTCAAGTGTAAATTGGATAGATGGAAATTGGGGTGTCACAAGACGTAGTATCAATATTAATAAAAACCTTTGGGTCTTATTATATATATAGTATAATAATTTTTCGCTTGTGAAAATTATTCATACACAAAAAATGGGTGTTTAAATTAAAATGACAAACAATTATAATGTTATTATATGTTATTCCTCAAAAAAAATTACAAAACAAATTTTATAGCAAATGGGGTGACAATATGAGGTAGAATAAAATTCCACCCATTATATAGTCATTATGAAAAGAGGCTATTTTAATTACTTTGGGTCGAAAGTGTTGAGAAAAATAGACATTTTATATATATAAAAAATTATTAATAAATATAATAAATTTTGATATAAATGACATATAAACCATGTTATTTTTATTTGTTTATGATTAAAGGCAAAATTATAGAAAATAATAACTAAAAATATATTAGTAATTGCATTTTTTTCTTAGTTGTACGGTTCCTGAGGGAAGTTCTTTTGAGAAATACAATAAGAAAATTTGCAATTAACAGCGTTAAAATAATTAATTAGGAATTTAGACTAATTATATTTTTTTTTTATTTTTACTAATTGATATAAAGTATAGAGTTTGAAGATTGCATTTTATAGTAAAAAAACGGGCTCTTAATTATAAAAATTTAACGAAAATTCGCTCAGACAACTTAAAATACTTTCGGAAATGTTAAGAACTTATATTTATAGCAATAAGATAGTTATGTATTGAATATTAAAAATGATTTGTTATTCGGAAATTTGTTCTGTTTAATAATTTATTGAGAATAAAATCGAGCTCAATAAATCAGAATCAGCAAAATAGTATACTCATTCACTCACTAAAGTTTGTAAGAGTCTATTACACTATCATATCATATATATCATAATATATATCACATATATAATATTTATATTATATTATGATAAGAAAATTGCCAAATCCAGGAAAAACAACCCCAAAACACAAACTCACATACATCCTACTCACTCCTATAATACCCATAAATCAATACCCTATAATAACCTACCTCATTCAACCCAACTATCTATACTAAACCCCCCCTACTACTACCCCACCTCCATCTCCATTACATACACATTACTATAATTATCCTACCCAACTTACCACCCCATACTCCCACATCACCCATCACAAAACCACACCACATCCATCATTCATCACCCCATCAATCCCTCACCCTATATATACATATACCCCCCCAACCATCACTCATACAACCTACTAACCTATACTTTCGCACCCATAGCCACGCACTCACTAACTTCCTGTAGGAGACGAGTATAGTAAAGTACAAAGTGAGGAAATAGACGCATCGACATGCGGTGATATAACAAAGACCCTAAATAACATAAACTACCACCAACAACAATAAAATTACACACTCATAATTATATTTATACACCAATCAAAATAACAATCACTCACACACTCCTCAAAAATAAATCACACCCCACTATAATTAAATACATACTAACATACTAACAATCAACACTACACAAACATAACAACCCAATCACTAACAACCATATCAATATACAAACCATACACTAAACAACTCAACACATACAATATACAATCACACTAAATACCAAAAAAATAAAACCAACAAACCACCAGAGAAAGCTTAAAAGTTAGAACGGAAACCATATTCTAGGTCGCAGAGGACCCATAAGGCCACCACACTAACAATATAAAAATCAAAATCAAATAAGATTAGAGCATTTGACTTTATTACGATGATATAAATAACATTTGGGACGTATACAAATATATATTGTAAATCTGACATTATATAGTCGATATACATAAGTTATTATAATTATATAATCATTGTAGTTCTAACACTAATAATATATACACACCCACATAACCATAATCACAATAAAATACTACTCAACAGTTTATATATATGACAAAGGCTTAATATACACACATTAATTCAATAGTTTTTTGACTTTCTATATGCATTTAAAACACTACATACTACAAACTCATAAACATACTATAATAATTATACTACCTCCCACACTCCATTACATAGAGTATCGCTGTTGCTCACTCTAGATTCGTTAGATATTTTGTATGTAATAATCATAATATGATTTTTGTTCTCATATCATTCATTATCATTATAGTTTATATGTTTATTTATATACATATACATTAACATTGATTCATCATCAACATCACCCAACATAGCTATATAATATTAAACTAGCCTTATATGCTTTATTTTAACTCTTTACCTTTGCACCTACGGGATTTTGATAAAAATATGGTAATATTAAAAGATTATAATAATATAGTAAACCACCAATCGAGTATATATAATAAAAAAGTATTTTCGTTGAAAATACGTAAACAAAACCAAAACTTTGAGGAACATGACGCTCGACCTGTAAAACTTTATTATTATCTATAATGAAAAATAGTGAAACAAACTAATAACCAAACCTAAAATTTAGAAAGCTAAAAACTGCTACACTACATAAGTACACTATATAAACCATTAATTTAAATATCTTCTTAATGATAATAATACGTGTTATCAAAACAAAAAGAGGTAAATTAATACCTTTATTTACCATACCGCGTAGTAAATTTGCTTATGAGATAAATGAATATAGAATATAATTACTAATTATAATTTCGACTTTATTCCATTATATTTATTAATTGCTCGTGGTCTAATAAATCGCACAAAGACTATATGATTATTATTATATTATTGCTGTTTTTTTACATATAAATAAATATAATAAATTGACGTTTATTTTATTTTAAATAATATAATTTAAGTGTTTGTATATATATTAATAAAATATATATAGTAAAGTCAATTTATTAGAAAAATTGAACTTAGAAAAGTTTAACAACAAAGTCTATAATTACAGAACAGTTATAGAATAACGTCATAAAAAATTACAAACAACAATAAAGAACAAAGAATGGGTCTACTCATCTTCTTTGACACACACAACATTAAAAACTAAATAATACCCCACTAAAAACAAACCCATACACCATATCTAATTAAATTACTCATATCTAAATAATAACAACTTAACATATAAATATTATATTAACAAATACAATATACCAACACTATTTATCATACACCCATATAACAATAAAAACATTTTTAAATATACCACTATACTAACTCCATAATACAACGACAAATATTATCTTAAAAGCTCGAAAATAAAAAGGAATTACATAATAATATTATCAGGCATAGTGTATGATCGAATTGAGGAATATTATATATCTACAATACGGATAAATACGAAAGAAGGATCATAGTGTCATTAAACCGGTATTTTAGAATAAAAAACTATGTATTAAACTCATAGTCACAAGACATTTGAACTACATATAGTATAACACCCATACTTACTACCCGACCTCATCCATCATCACACGCATTTTCATGAATCTCCCACCATACAGGTCTATTTTCTAGAGACTACACTATCCAAAAACACCGCAAAAACACCAGCTATAACTATACATACATAAAAACTCAAACTAATCGATATCCACTCTCACACAGCATCTACTACATCTCAGCATGTATTTTATACAAAAATTTAAGCGCGATACGCACAACACCACTAAGTAGATTCGATACTGTCTCTCGTCCTTCACATTCACCTACCTATTCCCCTATACAACTATCTATCAAATATACTCACTATATATATTTTCTACCTATTACTATAACAATTATCATTCATCTCCTCTACTACATATATATAACACTCATCACTATATCACCCACAATATCCCATACCCCATCCACACTACTCATCTACTATATTTCACACTATATATCCTCACACATATCCACTAACAACCCTTACCCTACTAGAATACTCACTACTCACCATAAATTGTTTCACCAGAGACATCCTCACGTGAGAGTCACACAAGAGAAAACACATGGAATCACCCTAAGACATCATCGGATAAAAGAGTAATTAAGAAGAATATCTAAAGAGTCTTACTCTCACAGAAATACACCACTACTCAAATATATATACTGAAGATATCTTTTTAAATCTATTCTAAATATACAGACCTGTAAAAAAACACAATACTACACACAACCATTATACTTTACAAGAAGTAACAACTAAGACTACTTCAGAAAAAATCATTATATATATTTATTATACCTATCACTATAACCAACCAATATAAGATATTTATGCAGTAGATAAGCGACTCAATGACAAATAGACTTGATGGATCAATATATAAATATATGAAATATAAGTTTACACTACTCAATAATGAGATAGAATAATAATAAATATAAAATGAGAGTTGTTATAACTTTACTGACAAGAGACTAAAATATAATAGAATATCTAAATAACCCTACAGTACCTAAATATAAATCACATGGATATTCAAGTCACTTCTATAGCTCTAAGTAATACATCGTAAAACACATTTGAATAAGAAATACACAACCGTCACACTATGAGAACGACTTAATCTAATAGAGTATAAAAACGTATACACCACATAATCTAGAGAAAACATAATACCAAAGAAACATAAATACACCCAAATAAACATTCAGATTAATATACTATATTCTATTTTTTTTATAAAAGTGATTTTCAATACGAGAGTGATCAAGTCAATCAGTA
>JABUQX010063898.1:17500-31143 GCA_015478945.1 Trachelipus rathkii
TTAAGTTGTAACTCAACTAACTCTACACTTATATTAAATAGGTAATGAGAATGTTAGCGCTCTCAGTAATGAAAAGGATTTCTGCTCTGAAAGCGTGCTATCAAACATTATCTTTCCGCTAGTTTCAGATGGGCAGAAAGTTTGGAACTGAGATCTCAAAAGTTTCCCTCTGGAGCTACAGAACTTTAGACTACATTAGATTCCAGAACGAGACGTAAAGTGTTAAACTTTCTTTGGTGAAAACTGTTTAACAAACTTTTCAACTGCAACATAACGAGATCGTTGATTAACGTACACTACTACTACTACTACTACTACTACTACTACTGACTAACTACTACTTAAGCTGACTACTATACTAGCTACTACTAGGACTACTGACCGACTGTATAATAATAATATAATAATTAAAATATAATAATAATGATATTAATATGAATAATATCATATAATTCTATGATATTAATATAATAATAATGAATAATAATAATAATAATAATAATAATAATAATAATAATAATAATAATAATAATAATAATAATGCATTCTCACCTGAGATTTATCAACAGGTGACTTTCTAATACTTATAGATACTCCTGGAGAAAATATATAGTATAACTAAGTATATAATTTTATATATATATATGTATATATTATATATTATAGTAATAACTATAAGTAGTATGTGTATATATATATATAGCGTAGATATAGTATATTGTCTATATATATAGTATATAATTATATTGCAGAGAAAATTAATTATATAATTATATATATATAGTATTAAGATAGGTACAACCATCGCAGTGAGGATGGAATAAGTATATACGTATATTATATATATATTATATATATATATATTAAACACTCTATATATATAGAGGTTTAGTGATATATATATCATATAGTAATATATATATATATATATATATTATATATTATATATATCGATTATATAATATATATATATACAATTACATGAGCTAGAAATTTTAATTTAGCTAAACCTCTATAGTGAACAGAGGTAACGTTACTGAAGATATATATAAATAGTTTTTACTAGAATTAAGATTATAATATTATATATATATATTATATTTTATATATAGTTATTATTATTATAATTATAAATACATATACTTATATTATATAGTATATTTTATATATTATATATATTAGACCAACATAAAATTTTCCGAGCGTATAAAGTCGGAGAAGTAGATTAGTATATAGTTAGTTATATATTATAGTATATGGGTATTATTTATATGATTGATATATATTTATAATTATATATACTATATATATTATATATATATAATTATATATAATATATATTTATTTATATATGTATATATGTATATATTAATATATATTATATGTATATTATAGTATAATATATATATAGTATGATTATATATATAATTGTCTATATATAATATATATATAAATTAATAATATATAATATAGGTAAGTATATAAGTATATATTTTATATGTAGGTAGTAGTATATATATAGCTTAGTATATATAGTATATTATAATTTAAAAGTATATAGTGATATATATATATATATATAATATAATATTTATATATGTATATAGTATATATATATATAATGATATTATATTATAATATGATACTATAGTATATATATATATATATATAAATATATGATATATTATATATATATATATATATATAGTATAGTATATTATTAATATATGATATATATATAATATATAATTAAGTATTATAGTAGTTAATATAGGTACTATGATTATAGTACTAGTAGGTTATATATATTCTGACTATACTATACCTATAGTATTACCGTACACTAGTATATTATATATATAGTATATATAATATATATAATATATAGTATTACGTTCTTTAGAAACTACGGTATACTTATATATATATATATATACACGGTATAGTATTATATATATAGTATACAAGTATTATATTGTATATATATTATATATATATATATTATAGTATATATATTATTATATATTATATTATAGTATAATATATTATAGTATATATTATATATATATACTTGATCAATAATAAATATATTATAATAATACATTTAACATAATAATAATAATGAATAATATATAATAATATATAATAATATAATAATAATATAATATATATATAATATAATCAATAGTAATAATAATAATAATAAAGGAAGAAGAAGAAGAAGAAAGAGAACGAAGAAAGAAAGAAGAAGAAGATGTAGAAGAGAAGACACGCAACGCACACGCACCGCGCACGCGCACACACCCCACAAGAAGAAGAAAAGAGAAGAAAGAACGACATTTTAATAATAATAATAAAAAAATATATTAATAATAATAATAGATAATAATGAATATATAATATATAGGATATAATATAATATATAATATAAATAATTTATTAATAATCTTATAAAGAAATGAATGAAGAACTGTAAATTTATTTACTCTTTCTGAGTATGGGGCACAGACACTAAAACCAGGCAATAATGGATAGATTGAATAATAATCTATAAATGTAGGTACAACAAGATTCATTTCTGTAAAGCAACATTTTTATTTCACACTGTTGGACAACTTGTAAATAAAGTTAGAAATTCTTCATCTGAGAAATTTGCTATTATTATTATAATATAATATATTATATATATAATATATATATATAATATATTTAATATTATCATATATTATACTATATATATATTTATATATAGTATATAGTATATATATATATATATAATATATACTATACTATAGTATAATATCTTTATTATATATATATATTATATATATTATAGTAATATACTATAATATTATATACTATATAAGCTGTATATACTATATATATATATGTATATATATATATTATATTATATAGTATATAATATTATATATACTAAGTATATATATATATATGTTATATGTCTTTTACTATATATAGTATTATATATATATATAATATATCTATATATTATATGTAAAGTAATATAGTATAATATTATATATATATATAATATAATTATACTATGGTATATTAGAATATAATATGAATATAAATAAATTTATATACAATAAATATAATATTTAAATATATTATTAATTAGCTATATATATATATATATATATATATATAATATATATATAGTATAATAGTATCTTCATAACTAATATAGTTATATATATATATATATTATATACGTATATATAGACGATATATCTATTATGATACTATATAATAATAATAATATATATATGTATATATATATAGATAGTCAGTATAGTATATAGTAGTTATATATCTATATCGTATAGTACTAATAGTATATATATATATATATAGTATACTGAAAATGAAACAATATTATTGTCTATACCTTTATATGATACTTTATAATATAATTGTTTCCGAGAAGATTTTTATAAAAATGAAAAACTTCAAATATTAAACACTTATATAAAACAACTCTAACAACAGTACACGAACAATTATAAAACCGTTTGCTTTCGCTAGAATAATTGCTGCTTTAATGATAATGGTCCATTGGAATGCGCAGAGTGGATAATAGAGAGGATAATTAGCAAAGTTTGTGTAGGCGTACAACAATCAGGACAGTATAATCTTCAAGCTACGTCACAAAATTATGCAATTGATTTTATTGATTGAATGTTCTTCCATTTTTAAAAAAGGAGTTTTTCCTTTAAAATATTTTTAGATGTTAATCGATTTTTAAAGTTCCTTTATTATTGTTTATATTATTATTAGCATTATTAAATCTTAAAAGTTCTACCAATTTCCTTGAATTGCTTTCGCGCAAATATAGCATATATTGAATGCATGCATCGCATTTTATAAGATTCGTTTCCAAACTTCTAGGTGATCGCTACCAACGTGGTCGAGTTTTAATCGCAAGTGTGCATTAAACGTATTGCTAGAATATTATTATTGTTATTAAATTATTTTTGCTGATAATTAAATTAGTTAATATTTTCTTCTCTTGAAGTCTGTTGATTTTCTCATTATATATATATTATAGTATATATATATTATATATATATATATATATATTTAGGTAGTATATCGTAGGTAGTATTATATAGTATATGTAGTATGATATATAGTATATATATATATAGGTATAGCTATATATATATATACTGTAGTATAACTCTATAATATATATATTATATATATTTTAATTTTTCTTATAGCTGAATAGTGTGAATCCGCGCGGCAAGGGTATTACGGCTGCGCCGATGGAAAGGAGTTGGGGTCTGCTCTGTCTTGCGCGGGAACGACAAGTAGGGTATGAAACATAATTGCCGCGCGCCCGGGGAGGTGCTCCGGAACCGTCCCGCTCGATTGTTTTTGGGTGTCGTCGGAAGGTTCGTGCGCTGCCTGCGCCCTACGCGGGGAAGGAAACCGTCCACCACGATGCTGTTCCGGCCGTCGGCTACGAGCCGCCATAGCTTCGAGGCCATACTATGATATATGAGTATATGATCATATTATATATAATATATATAGTATATATATAGATATATTACTACTATATATATATTATATATAATATATATATATATATATAATAAGTTTATCATCAGTAAACCGCCGGGAGGGTGCTGCCGTCAATGGAGGCGCCGCGCGCCGTGCTTTTGGGCTGTCGGGCGGGGGTTCCTGCTGCGCGCGCTTCCCCTACGGGGAATCGGAAAATCGTCCCGGGGGAGCGGTCTGTTCGCGCCGTGGGCGGCTCGAGCCCGCATAGAAGCTTGACCAACTGAATCTATAATGATCATATATAATATATTATGATAGTATATATAATATATATATATATATTATATATAATAGTATATATGAATATATAACTATATTGGATATGGTATATATAGTATATATTGTAATGTTTATCATCGCAAGTAAAACAATTTTTTAGTGCAAATTAGCTTGCCATTTGCATGGAGTTGGCAATGCCCGACACAGCACTGCGTAGTCCGGCAGGCTGACACAGGAGGATTATTTGAAGAGATATACATTGGAGTTAACAATGAAGCTCGCATTTGAAATACGTAACCGCTTAATAATGGCCGGTCTGCTATCAGCACTTGTGATGATTTTATCAATTATAATCGAAGTAGAGGCGGTTTTTGAAGTTGTGCCATGCGCTCTCAGCGATTGTGTAGGGGAGAAGTACGCTGCAATAGTGATCGACGCAGCTGCACTCGCCTTCTCGATTTATTTAGGCAGGGCATAATTAAAATTCACCGGATGCGCGCGAGTTACGCAGAAGAACTTTTATTCGAATGGAATGCCGGCCCACATATTTGACCGATGCTAGTACACAATTCGTAAACGTGTGTACATAATATATGTTCTTCGGCTATGTAATAAATGACATTTAAAAATTAATATTGGGAAAAGGTATTCATGTTATTAAATATTTATAGGGGCAAGTCTTTATAATAATATCTGATCAGCGCCCAATGTAACTGGTGCAGAGATAGCCACGGTTGTTGCCTGGTGGTAGAGATGCGGTGCGCCTGTTTAAAAGTGATGGAAAGTGGGAATCTGTAAATTTACATAGCTTCGCAGCGTATGTGGCTGAATGGCGGCATGTACGATGATCGGTTTTCCTTGAGTACGAGAAAGCAATGTGAATTCCTGCTTACGCGGCGGTTTTCATTTTAGCGCTTTGGAATTCAGTAAGTCAAATATTTATTGAATTCTTCGCACAGAAAGGAAGAATGCAGCGTCAGCAATCAATACAAATTTCCTTCCTTCGCCGCTCTAGGAACCGACCGGAGCCAAGGCTTAACATCACGCTGGCCATCGGGAGCGCGCCGTCGGATGTGGCAAAGTTATATTCGACTTCGGAAATATAATGAGCCATTACGGACGAATAACGGCTTATTCTGTCAATGCATTATGTGAACAACATACAAGCTAGAAAAAGACTTAGCCATATAATTTCTGTCTTCTTACTATCTGATACTAATTAAGAAAAGATATATGCTTAATTAAATTTCTTCTTAGCTTATATGGTCTTTTTATTTCTAACGTAAATTGCCGAACGCTTTGTCCTTTGGAATATAGGTGGGGGTTATTGATTTGAATTCCCGCAAATGTTTTAAAGAATGGATGATTTATCGAGACGCAGGGCTCTTCAGGCATGAGTTCATATCTATAGGGATTGCATGACGGCGAAATTGGTTCCACCGGTTGAAAAGAAAGTAAAGGTAGAAAAGCCTTTAAAATTATAGGGAAAGATTTGAAGGAGCGGAAGGCTTCAAGTAAAACAATAAAGCAGCTGGCTGTCCTTGAGTGGGTGGAACAGTAGGCCGGCTCTTGGGAAGGGGTCGTGCCGTGCGATACAAAAAAACAATTATCATGTCTGCCATCGACATGGAATATTGATGGCTGGTTGGTTGAATCCGAAGAAGGGTTGCCGTAGTCACGTTGGAGAACAGCATAAATCGCGCAAGAGGTTTTAGGCATTGGTGTAAAAGCCGGCACCTTTCATAGTATAGTATATATTAGTATATATGATATGATAATAGTAATATCGATACATAGTATGTATATATATAGTTTACTATATATAATTATATATATAAACTCTAATAATTCTAGTAGTATAAATATACTATATTCGTTTGTTAGTTTATAAAGGTGTATATTTGGTAATTTTGAGTAAACCGGGCAAAAGACTTGAGAGTTGTATTTTATGCACTGTTGTATTGGATCCACTTTTGGCTTTCTAGTCCGCTCCCCGCTGGCTTCGGCGACGGGGTTCGGCTGACGAAAATAAGAAGGTTAGTAATTAGGTTCCTGTTTGGGTTTCTGTCGTAAGAGGCATATTAACCTTACGTCTCATGAATAATACATTTTGTTCGTGTTTGGTTGCAAAATTTGGTTGGGGGAATTTTAATGTCGTGTATGATTTATTTTTAAATTATTTGATGTGCATCTCAGTGCGCGAAAATATTTCCTGTTGAAACGGGTCTATTATTGATGACTTGTAGTGCCGCTGGAGTGGTTGGTTGCCGTGGAGAATCGTGGGTTGTAGGAGGGATGGGGATTACATTAGCCTCATCATTTTGTTTGCCTAAGTATAAAATTTTGTAATTATTAATTTTAACAAACTAAATGACGTGTTGTCGCGTCCCTTCGGTGTTTGTGTGGTTCGGCCCCTCGCGGGCAGGCATATATATAAAAAATTAATTATTAACATAAAACTGGGCTCTTATGATTCCGGTATGCAGTTGTTGAAAATACAAAAACTATTGCACAGTACGGCGTAAAAAATGCATAATAGTTAAAGTATGCCTTTATAAGATTGGGGCTATGCGCCTTGAAAATTTACAATACTTTGTGCGCTTCTTCGGCCCATTTGAATAGTCAGAAGTCTGCAAGTTTGAGACTGCCTCCTAGTGGTTCCTGTACCCGCTAAAAATGGGGTTGAGGGGCTGGAGCGCCCGGCCTATCTCAGTATTTGAATTAGAAAATTTTCTTGAGCATAAGGTTCCTATGTTATTTCATCCGTCGGAACAAGGATCAATTAAACCACAGTTTCCAGGCAAAAAATTATTTACAATTTCATATACTATATATATGTATGGTATATATATATTTATATATTATATATGGTATATTTATATATATATATATATACTGTATATATATTATTATGTATGTTATATAGTACTTTATGCCTATTATACGTTATGAATAATAGTTATAGCTATACTAGTCATATATATATGTCGTTAGTATATAGGTATTAAGCGTAGTGATAGTTATTATATACTAGTAATATATATAGTATATAGTATATAATAGTATAATATACTATACTTAGTATATAGATATATAGCTACCTATAAACACACAGTATATAGTGGCATCTATAAGGATGATATTGAATAGTATATTATCTGATATACTATAATCTAGTATATATAGTAGTATATGGGTTATATTATTGTTAGTATATAGTAGTATATATATATCCTAGTATATATATATAAAAAATGATTATATATATATTTATATCTATGATAATTTATGATATTATATATATAATTATATATATATGTATATAGTATATATAATATAGTATATATATGTAATATATATAGTTAATATATATAATATAGTATATAGTATAGTATATATATAGTATATATATAATTATAGTTATAATAGCTCTTACGACTGCCGGCAGGAAAGGGCTTTCGGCCTGGTCAGTTGTCGAAGCATCTTCTGGTCTGCTGGTCGTAAACTCTTATAGCCGCTATGTACAGCACATAAGAGACCATGTTGCTCGGCACAAATGGTTACGCGTGGTACGGGGCCAAGTCCCTGAGGCGAGTTAAAGCACTCACACATCAGGTAGCGGTTTTCGGCTGCTTTCAGTAGACACGGGGGCATCTCTCTAGCGATTAGGCGCGTCAAAACTGCATTCTCCCAGAGCGTGCTCGCAGAGGGATGCTTCTTCTGGGATAAGCATGATGATTTCCGGGAGACGGACGCTGTGCAGGAGTAATAGGGCAAGCAAAACAAGGAAGAGGGACCTGGGTTGCGTAGGCGCGCTGTGCGCCCTATGGACCGTGATGCGAAGGAAATTCGTTCATAATCGCGCCGACTCGCAGTATATGCCACTCCATTATCTAGGGCATAAGTCACTTTAAGCCGGGGCATAGCGGATATTGCTTGATGAATGGATACTTTTAGCTAGTTCATGATTTTTTTACGGTGGCTGGTTGATTGGTTTTGGTTTCATAAACTGATAGCGGGGATCAAGAGAGCAGTTTTATGTTAATGAAATTGTAATTTTTATATATATATATATATATTATATTTATATATATATTATATATATATATGTATATATATATTATAATATATATACGTTATATAGTTTTTAGTATATTATATATATATAACTGGATAATGTTATAATACTATAGTATTATAAACAGAAACTTTTTGGTTGTCCAGAATTTGAACAAAAACATAGAAAGTCTACTTTAGACGGGAGGCATACGGTATACTCTTTGCGCTTTGGCCAAATTTCAGGTCTGCAATTTTCCGGGCTTAGTTTGTGTGTAGAAATGTGGGGGCTATATTTTGTTTGTAAGAGTAGCTTTGAAATGCTATATCACGAGTCATATATTTATTTAATTAGAAGGGCGTATTAACGCATGATGTTAAATCTACGGGCTTTCTACTTTTTTGAATAAAATATTTCATTTTAAGAAAATTTGCCAGTCCTAGTTAATTGTAAGCCATAGACATTGTTAAACACAAATTTGCACGCAAATAAAGAGTGTTAATATAAGCCTCGGCTCACAGGTTGCTGGTGCTTCGCATTGTTGTAAAGTTTTTAAATTGAAAGCCACTGCCAGGAGAAAATGCTACATTTAGGTGAAGATTGACGGTCCTCGTTCTCTCTCATTTGAAGTTGAAAATTTCAAATCTTATGTTCATCAATTTGCTTTACAAATTCGAGGTTTCACATAAAAATTGAGTGATGGAAAAAAATTATAACTGAATTACTTGGTGATTGTTGTTTAAATTGATGAATTATGCTTTAATTAAAAATTTACAAATTTATTTAATTTATCTTGCTGATGAGAATTGAAATTATCAGGCTAAGTTTCCAAGCAGGATATTGTTGTTTAAAAGGTTGCTGATTGGGTTGAAGCGTTTTAGGGGAAAAGAGGCTATATTCCATCGTAAAATCTGACATTATTATATTGCAATGAACTTAATTTTATTCGTAATGAATATAGTTTAAATCTAATTTGCTTAACATCTTTTGACCCATTGAGAAGATTACTTTAAGCTTTAAGGGCATCTCAGTAATTCAAAGTTAAATGGGATTTTTTCGATTAAGTTTACCACCGGGTTGGCCATGACGCGCATTTCGGCAACCTTCTGTCCCGTGTGAAGTATAGAAAAGGGAGGTATCGATTTGCAAGAAAGGCTCACGATGACGTTTTTTTAAGTGCATACTTGACTTGGCGCTGAAGAAAACTCTGTCGCAATTTAAGCTTGAGCTTGCCCTTGAGGAGTTGCGAACGTTGAGAATTTCCGCAGTCAAGAGTAATCTTAATAAAATGTGAGTATTAGGCAGTAGTAATTGCAATTTTTGATAAAATGCTATTCCTTCAGAAGCGGATTTCACCTATTATCCTTTTTTGAAAGGCGTGACATCAACGTCCACTTTTGGAATAAACAAGGTGACCAGCGATTTCCAGTAGGCTCCCCGGTTGTGATTGATGCTTTTTTTTTATTAGGGAGGGAAAAAAGTTAGTTTCACTTCCTTATATGGTACTTATAGGATTTTAGCAAAAGCTAGTTAATGTTTTGCGTATCATATATGCCGCTTTGGAGGCAAAACCGTTAGGATCCGATACTAATGGAGGCGCGATTGGCTGGTGCGCCCGGTCGCTAGCTGTCCCTTATGCAGATGTAAGTAATAGTATGAAAAATAAAGCATTCAGGTTTATTTGGATTTGCGTGTCTTTGTATTATTCATTTTTCGGATAAGATGCTGTTGTGTTTTTAGATAAGTGTAAATTTAAGCGGACGCCTTCGAGTTCTTGTTCAAAGTTAGAAGCACACGGTCTGGCGCGTTGATATAGTAGGCGCCCCATAAATTTGGCATATAAGGTCTACGGAAGTATGATTTTCATTAGAATACGCTCAGATTTTGGAAACTTTGGGCCGGAATTGGCAGGCTGAGCGGCTTATTTGTCTGTTTGATCGTTTCTGCTATGCGGACCTGATGTTCAAATATCGTCGCGGCTGATGCAAAGCTTTCAAAATGCGCACTATTCTGCGATGTCGGCTTAACCAAAACATAGAGTCAGATTTAAGGTTAGGATAGAAGATTCTAGGGCTACCTGCGCAGGCTTTCGAACTTTCTTTTTTTCATTCTAACTGTCCTTGTTTTCGGGAGAAAAGTAAAAGTAATCATATTGCTGCAAGCTTTTATAGGTATAATCCAACTGCGGCATGCGGTACTACTTAGATTTTTTTTTTACGTCTTTTTTGAATAGAACATATGCAAATTGTAAACTTCGCGGACACTTCAGAATGTAACGAACGTTATTTAGTAAAAGTTTGGAACAAAATACGGAAAGGTACAAATTTAAATTTGTGATAGATAAATTGCCTAAATGGTAAAATTTCGGGCTGCTCACCACCAACATCTTAAAATCATAAAAGTAAATAAAAAGAAAAAAAAAAAGGGGAAGATGAAAATTTGGCATTAACGAATTTACTAAAAAGATAAGAAAAGCGTAAAGGTCGGAACTAATTAAAAGGGTGGGAACATAAAAGTAAGTAGAAAACGTGCTAATTATTGAGAATAGAAAGATATTAAAGTTAAGGTAATAGAACGCTAATGGCGCGAAAAATAAAAATGTACTGAAAAATAACAAATCTATGATTTAAAGAATTGTCATTTAAAAAAAAATATTGTTCCATTATAAGGAATTAGAATAAAGTTAGTAAGTAGCGGTATTACTGGCAGTATCGTGCAATGAGAAATTATAAAAATAAAATATTTTTTGCAAATAATTAATATTAAAGAATTAATAACCACATATAAGGCTGTATCAGTACATGGTGCAGATCGTCGTAAATTTTCAATTTGGCTAGGATTTTTTGTCATTAAAGAAATGTAATTGTGAATTTAACAATAAAGGTATTTGGCTTCAACAATAGTTTGGCTTCAAGCGGACGGTTTTTCGGCTTTTAAATTTACATAATTGAAATTTCTGTGATAAAAAAGTGAAAAAGAAAGGAAAGTGATTAATTATTTATATATAATGTATTTAAAAAGATAGAAAGAGAGTAAAAGTTAAAATAAGAAAGAAAATAAAATGTCAGAATAAATACGCGCGTTGTAAAGTTTTCAGATGGTTAAGCGTGAAATGTTTGATTTTTTTTGGCAAGAGTCGTCTTACAGAGTTGTTTTTACAATAAATATCTATGGTTGTAACAGAGCAATGTTTGTCGACTTTGAGTATTGCTAAAATGTGTAAAATCGAAATCTTTATATATATATATTAGTATAGGTAATAGTGATATATTATATATATTATAATATATTATAGTTATTATATATATATAAGTAGTGATCCTAACAGTTGGTATGAGTATGATATTATATATTTATTATATGTTTGTGGGTATATATGATATATATATACTTTATTAGTATATCATACTTTATATCTAGTATAGGTGTAGTTGATGTAGTATATATATATATTAATATATTATTGTATATATTATATATATATATATATATATATATTATATGAGTATATATATAATTATATATATATAGTTATATAATATAACTCTATGTTAATGGTATATATAAACTTGTAAATATTTATTGCCGGGAAGGAGATAGGGCCTAAAAAAGTATTGTCGTGTTATATAATTTGGAATCGATCCTGTGAATATTGTGAGCGCGCCTGGAGTCAAGAATTGCGATAGCATAATATGGAAGACAATCGGCAGAAGGCAATTTGCGTGGCAATGTTAGATGGAGTCGTTGTTAGGGGGCTTAGTTATCAGGTAGTGCAGGCTGTAAATGAGAGTAAGTATAGTAATTCTGTGCGTGCGGGTAGCAGGGGCGAGTGGTAGTGGGAGAACAATGTCGCCGCCACAGAGCAGAAGTCACGGTGTGCTGGGTTATTATTTAAAACGGTAGTACTTCGGCATGTTAAGAGCCCCTCGTACTTGTTTCGTTCCAAATCTTCACGACGTTGCAGGTTCGTTTCCGTTCTGTTTGTCGAAAGGCATGGACGATCATGAGTATACGGTAAAGCGAAATGAACTCAAAATTTCTTTTAGGATTGGTGGTCCTTCTTGTTGGCAAAATACTTTTTAGTTTGAAAAAGTGCCCCTGAGGCTGCATTCTACTAAATAATAATTTTATAAATTATTTATTTATAATTATTATGTATTATTAATTTATTATGTATTATTATTATTTTATTGTCTATTGAGGCTTAGACATTGTTTGTTATTGTATTATTGATTATTATTATTGCTTTATATTAATTAATTTATTATTTATTAAATTATTATTTATTATTAATTATTTATTATTATTATTATTATTATTATTATTATTATTATTTATTATTTTTATTACTTATTATTATTATTAGTTATTATTATGTTACAATTGATTTATTAGTTATTATTATTTATTATTTTTATTGATTTTTTATTATTTTATTATTATTATATTATATTATATATTATTAATTAGTTGATTATTATTCTTTATTATTATTATGTATGTATTATTATTATTATTATATATTATTGATTATTTGATTATTATTTTATTGGCCGTTTTGTAGTTATAGTTAGTAGAAAAGGTCTTAGTAGTATAACGTTTTTATTGTTATTTGTTGATTAGATGATGAAAGCTTGTCATTATTATTGTTTGTAGCGGATTGAGAGTTTGACCCCAATGAGTTTTTTTCATACTTCGTGCATACTGCTTGAAAAGTACTAGTATAATATTATTGATTAGCTGGCAACAGTTACTACACGATTGTTGGCAATGG
>JABUQX010063899.1:0-12500 GCA_015478945.1 Trachelipus rathkii
AGTCAGGCTTTCTTTCAACAGGCTCTATTTTTTTCTTTTTTTATCCCTTATAGTTATATAAAACTCCATATATAGTAGATGAGTATAATGGGAAGTGAAGCCTGGTAACTAATAATTAATCATACACATGCCTTAAGATCTTCTTTGAAAATTTATATTGAAGTGTTGTTAGTTCCTGCATTTAGTGAAGGTGTATCTAAGTATTTTTATAATATCTTTGCTTCATTACAATATCTGAACATATTAGGGAATAAAGAGTAACCACTCCTTACTAAATCGCATCCTGGCTATGTAAAATCAGTTAATCTTTATAAAATCATCCAACTTCAATATCCACCAGCTTCAACACCCTAATCCAGTTTTTTTTATTATATTCGACAAATTCACATATTGTTCCATAATTGTTTTAATAAAAATGTTTATGTTTTCATTTTGGAAACTCTTTAGAATTTCTCTTATTTTCTTCACCCCTTTCTGTATTTAAGGTTATCAAAAGCTTTTTTATTGTTTCCTTGTCAAAATCTTTTCAATATTCCATAGGTAAATCTTTGTACACTTCTGTGTTCCTCTAAAGGAGCTCAATTTTGGAATCTAGTAAGCTAATATAATTTCTTCTTACTTGTGTAATAGACATCTCACTTTTTGAAAATTTCCTTCACAAATATTCTAGAGACATCTTAAGGGTTATTAGTTTGCTCATGGAAATGAACATGTGAAGGCTAGCTGTAGCAATGTTTCTTTTTTACACCTCCATTACTTCGACAAGAACTTTTACCAGGTGACAGTGGCAAAGAATGCCATTCACAGTCACATTAAAAATCATTCTTATGAAAGTAAATATTCAAAAGTTAAAGCCTGTTTTTGTACTGTCATTGGACAATGTAAATAATGTGATTTTTCTTATCTGAATAAAGTTTTTATGTGGGGAATTAGAGTGCATAAAAATGTATAAACCATAGTTGTGCTGTGCTTAGTATCAGGGGATAAGAAGCAAAAAAGCTTTTAGAAATTACTTCTTGTTCATTCTTATAATACATCACAAAAGGGTGAACAGTACATTGAGAATTTTCCCAGTGAAACCCTTGAATTTCATCTTGTATTATAAATGAAAAGTTTTCAGCAAAATCTAAAAGTAAAATAACTTCATTATGTGCAATATTAATTTTTAATTCTTTTAAAAAATGTGATTGTGTTTTGGCTATGTAGTGGTGCCTGGTTAAGTTAACAATTTTTTTAGTTAATGAATAAATATATTCATCTGATGATTCACATTTTTCTATCAGAGAACACCTGTCCACTGTAACCCATTGTTTGTAAATTATCTTCTCCATTTCTTGAAGCGATTCAATGCTTGAAAGAAATTCTCTAACCAGTTTCTCTTGGACATAAATTGCATAAATGGAGCATGCACTTTTTGTTTGTTAAGTCACACACACTTTTTTCCATTAGAATTTTATAGTTGTAGTCATACAAACCAAGGGCAAATACTTGAAGCTTTGCATTTTGATGATAGGTACATATACACAAACTGTATGCCCTGTACCATGATGCATCAGCCAGTATACAAAATTTTGCGTCTCTAATCTTGCAAAATTGTTGAGATCCAATCAACTTGGACTAACAGAAGTATTCATTTTTGTAAAGAGAGTATGCTCTCTTTTAAGTTCATCAAACCTAGCTTTTTTTGAATCGGTTCTTCTTTCCCTATTAATATTATTTCTTATTACTATGACAACTTTTTTACCAGGCAACTTTCTAGCTAATTTATCTTGTTGGAAAAAATTTGCCATATTTTTTACATTCCCTTGTAATAACTTTACCTTTTGAGACATTGGGTATTTCAGGCAGGAGGTAGTTGGGAAATTTTTTTGGATTTTTTGAGAAAAAAATCAATTTTGGATTTTTTGGATTTTTTGAGAATCACACGAAATATAATTAAACTTTTTTTTTTTTATAGTTCGATTAAGTATCTTATTTTTACCTTAGGCCCTATATCTGAAGTTCAAATGCTTTAAAATAGTCTTATAGTCTATGAAGCATGAAACAGCAACACTAAAGAGTGTTATTTGGTAATAAGAATAATATAATACATGAGAAATAAAAGAAAATTTGCTGTTGAACATGTATCTTTTGTTTACATTCTTAATAGGTTGTAGTTACCAATTCAGGCCGAAGTTCTGAAAAATTTGAATCAAGTTCATATTTCTGGAAAAAATGTCCTAAGTTTCAAAAAAATTTCTAAGTTCATGTAAAAGTTAAGTTAGAGTGTTTTTTCTGAAGAGATAAATATGCTTGTGTAGTCATAGCTTGCTGGAATATGCCATGGAAGCTTGGCACTGAAAGAATTTTCTTTTGAAAAAACTTAACTTTTCTGAACTTAAAATTTTTTTCAGAAAATATGAACTGATTCAAATATAGAACAATACCGAAATTTTGAAACGAGTAAGTCTCTTCTATGATATTATTATTCCTAATTTTTATTTCTATGAAATTGAATCACTTAAATATCCAAAATAAATTAAAATATAACTTTGTTCTTGATTCCATGTGGAATCTGTCAAATGTTTTTTTTGAACAAATCGTTTTTTTGTATTTTTTTTTATTGTTTTTTATTGCTGTTTTTTTTTATTTGTTTTGTTTTTTTATTAAATTTCTTTAAATTTTATCATACCTAATTCTACTTAATATTTATTATTTACCTTGTTTATTTTTAGAATTTCCTTACATGGATATTGAAACTAATTTATATAATTAAGTTTATATACATTAAATGTTTAAGTTGAAAGTATCTCATAAAATTTTTTGACAATGTCTGGAAGAAAGACAAACACGCTATCCATGGTCTCTATTTATGTTAATAGGAAAATCATACTACACAAGGTAAAAGAGGCACTCTGTAAATTTGTGCTTGCACTGAAGGTGAAACATAATAGTTCTAAGGAAAGAACAAACATACCGAATTGCAATAAATGCAGTGATGACATAAAAATGAAATACTTGGGCCAGAAAGAGAGAAAGAGTACAGCAAAATCAAGAAATGGAAGCAAGAAGTAAAGAAATGAAAATGCTTAACAAACGAAATAGATCTCAAATACATAAGCCGTCAGTTGACACTGTTACTATCACTGATAAATCTGATTGTTTAAATTGCTCAATGTGAAGAAATAAAGGTCATATTATATATATAATATATATTAATATATAATATATATATATTATATATATAAAATAATATATATATATATATATATATATATATATATATATATATATATATATATATATTATATATATATATATATATATATATTATTATTATATACGTATATATATATATAGTATATATTACTATATATAAATATATAATATTATATATATATATATATATATATATATATAATAATATATATATATAATATATATTATCTATATATATAATAGGTATAATATATATATAGTATATATACTTTTTACTTTTTATAAAAAACAATACAGTACCTATTAAAGTTGACAAAATTATTCATAATTTTTCTTAAGGTTCAAGCTTTTCAGAAAAGGCCTACAATCTGAGCAAGGAAATGCTAGATTGTGGATGAAAAATTAAAGTAAGTGGGTAGAATTTGATGATTTTCCAGTCAGAGGGACTCTCTTTCAGTATGGAATATCTCTGGGCTTTACTTTCCAACAATGTTTCGTCTTGCAGCATGGTGGATTAGTTTGTATGTAGCATTGCAAGGATATCAAAGTAGCCTCTTCGAATTCTAGACCTTCCTGCCACTTCAGCTTCATGTGAGAGAAGTCTCAGCACATGCAAATATCCATTCAAAAAAAAGAATCAGGCTCACAAATGAACATCCAGAAAAACTATTATTCATAAGTCATATATTTGAAATTGACAGAGACGGAGCAACCAGAGCCTTCCAGTACTTTTTTCAAATTAATGTAAAAGTTGGTTGTAGTTAAACGTCATCAATTCATCACCATGAAACCACATACACTATCAGCCAGAGTTCTCAGTCAGGTAGCTCAGGTTTCTCTGTAAGGACACTGAAGTCTGATAAAACCAAATCTAAAGACACCTCTGTCCATAGCTTTGAGATCAGAGTCTGACTCCTCCTTCTCTTCCACAAATATATAGCATATGAGGATGAGGAATCAGATTTATCAGTAGAGGGCCATGAATTGGAAATAGGTTCTGAGGGATTCAGAATGCAGAAGCAGTAGAAAACAGGAATTTAATGAGCCCTTCGATTGGTTCTTTAGAAATTAGTATTTTAGTTAGGCCTTACATATCTAGTTACTAACTTATGTGTACTTAATATTATATGTTCTTTTATTTGTGCTAAGTAAATTACATTATAGTCTATGACTCATTTTTATTATGATCATATTATTTCATGTAGCATTCTTCAGTTTTTACGACCCACTTGGATGAAGAATCACATTGGCTTTACTTAGACATATTTTGTCTTTATGTTTAGCATCAATTTTATTTCTAAATATGCTTTTTTTTACAGTATAGAATTTAAAAAGTCTCAACTAGACGTTTATAATTCCTTTTTAGTTAAATAATTTAATGAAATAAAGAAAAATAACATTTAAGTAAGAATCAATGATATATTAAAAACAAAAAAAAAATAGGAAATCAATTGAATTTTCTTCATGGTGTTTTTTTTAATAAAAAACATGCCTTAGATTTATTTCAAAACAGAGGTTTCTACCATTTACATCTCCAATCATACTAATAAAATGGAAAAAGCAAAAATATAAGTGATTTTTTGGAAAAAATCAAATGAAAAAAATTAATTGATTTTTTCACCTTGCCATCCCTGGATTTCAACAAGTACCCTTTCTTTTTCATTTCTGCTGCCTCAATCAATCATCATGTAGTAAGGTTTCTAGCTTTCCCCCCAAAAAAAAAAAAGAAAAGGAAAAAAAAAAATCCCCCGAAAAAGAACAAGTTTTTTTTTTATTTCCTAATCACTCTATTGGATATAACTTAAAATTTTGGTTTATTTCTTTAAATGAATCAGTTTTTATTGAAAAGCATTTTATTAGTTCCAATCATTACTTTATCAAATTCTGTAAAAGTATATATAGGTCAATATGATTTGAGTACCGCATTTAAAAAATCCAGTTATCATATTATAAATATCATCAATATATAATATATATATAATATAGTATATATTATATAATATTATATATATAATATATTATATTATATAATATACTATATATACTATAATAATATATATTATATATATATATATATATATATATATATATTATATCGTCAAAGAGGGGTAATTTGAGTCACTCTAAGTCTGAGCAAAAATGATAAAAAATAATTTTTTTTTTCTCTGACGGAATAAACACGCGGTAGTACTACAAGTTTTATTTAAACATCTCTTTTAATTACTAGAAATTTTTAATTTTTTAAAAAATGTTAGAAATAGGGTAAAAATGCCCTTCATAGAATTTCACTTTTGAAAAATGTGAGTTTTTTTAACTTGCGTTATAAAATGAAAAACTGTGGATGGATTTTAATTATTTTCTCAGTGGATACACTCGAGTTAATCGTTAGCTTTAAACTGCAAAGGTAATTTTTGATCCAACAGTATAGTGGCAAAAAAATGGGGCCTAACTTGTCCGATTTCACGCCGCCGTAAAAATTGATGGAGGGTGACTCGGACCACCATTGTTTTCGTATTTTACGTATTTTATTGACATTTTTATTACGTATAATTAATTTAAATATAATTAAAAAAAAGTTAACTATACTAAGTGAAATTTTTAAAAAAATAATGAAATTATCAATAAAAAAAATGGAATTCAAAAAAAGTGTAAAATATTTGAGCGGAAGAGGTGATCTAGACCAACATATTTTGTATTTCTTATTTTTAGTCTTATCATTATTGGCTATTTTATTATTACTTAACGAATTTAATATGATATAAATTATTATAGTAAGTAAAATTAAAATATAAAAATTTGAATATATACGTAAAAGACAAATTTAAACAGATGGTCCGAGTCACCCCTCAATGGTGTTCCGCTTCACCCCTCCACGGTCAGGCTGCTTAATAAATTAAAACTTAATAAAACTTTTATTATAGAATTACATTATTATTTTTTTGTGTGCTATGACCTACCATTAGGGCCGTGATTGTACAAAAAAAAAAAAATCCAAAAAGTGCATTAGGGAGAGTCGGAGACAGAACTTTGCCTAAAGGTGGTCGCGAGGTCAACCCTCCTGACGCTATATTTATAAAATAGTTATATATGATATAATATATATATCTAATAGTATATGATATATAATATATAATATATATATATATATATATAATATTATATATAATAATATATATATATTATATATATATAAATAATATATATATATATAATATATATATATATATTGGTAATACTGTAGACAGCGACCCACACATTTTGAGACGAAAAATTTTCTAAGTTCAAAAAAATTTCTTAAGTTCAGAAATGTTATAAGTTATTTTTTAAGAAAATTCTTTAGTGGCAAGCTTCTGTAATTATTTCCAGAAGCTTGCCCTAAAGAATTTTCTTAAAAAAACTTAACTTAACTTTCTGAACTTAGAAATTTGTTTGAACTTAGAAAATTTTCAGTCTCAAAATGTGTGGTTCGTTGTCTACAGTATTACCTATATTATAAATATTTTATAGTATATATTATATATATATATATATATATATATATATATATATATATAATATATATATTTAATATATATTATATATACCGTATATATATATAATATAGTATATATATATATATAATATAATATATATATATATATATAGTAATTTATATCATATATAGTTCTACCATTAGTTTATCAAATCTGTAAAAGTATATATAGTCATATATACAAATTTATAAAATATATAAAATGAATTAAGAAATTTATTGCAATACATCATACAACAGGACTGAAAATTAATATAATGACAAGTCTTTCATTTTAATATATTTTTTTTTATATATTAGGGTAAAAAATGTCCTTAAATAGAATTTCACTTGTTGAAAAATGCGATTTTTTTTTAACTTTGTTAAAAATGAAAGTTGTGGACAGATTTAATTATTATTGTCAGTGTAATACAGTTGAAGTATGTTAGCTTTAAACTGCAAAGTAAATTTTTGTTCAAACAGTAACATAGTATGGTTAATATCACTTGCGCCTAACTTTGGCCGCAATTCAACACTCCCCCAAATAAACATTGTTGATGGGTGTAAATTGGGCCACCATGTTATTCTTATTTTATGTATTATATTGACATTTTTTATTACGTATAGCTAATTTTAAAAAATATAAAATTATTTTTATTATTAGTAAAAATTAAAATTAATTTATTTGAAAATATGTATTCCAAAAAAGTGTCAAAATTTTAATGTCCCACGAATGGGGTGATTGGGCCACCACATTTTTATTCTTATTTTATGTACATTATTGCATTTTTAATTACTTATTGACTAATTTTAATATAATAAAACAATTTCTATAACTGATATTTAAAAATTAAAACTATATATAAAATTTTATAAATAAAAAGGAATCAAAATTGGCTCAATTCACCTCACAATGGTGGCCCAATTCACCCTTCAAGGTAAGTCTAAATGAGCTTTTATTTAAACATTTTATTGCTAAAAACTTTTAAGGAAATTAGCATTTTATTATTTGTGTCTTAATGACCTACTATAGGGCCTTGATTTCAGAAGAAAAAGAATTTACTAAAGAAGTGTAATTAGGGAAAAGTGGGGAGATGCTAAGTTATACTAAAGTGACTCAGCTTCACCCTGCCCAACGCTAATAAGATTATAAATATGTTAAAAATATATAACATTTAGATCACACTATCATTTGCAGTAATTAATGTTAAAACATAATTATTCTATTACTTACCTGTTAAAGATCTGAATCAGATTCCATTCCTTTGATGGATCTTGGTATTTTCCTCTTTAGGTCTTTTCTATTTTACTTTTCATAGTTTTTGTTACATTTCAATACGTTTGGTAATCCTATTTTTCCACTTTTGTGCTGAATATCAATCCACCTAAAAATAAATAGATATTTTGGCTATTTTTTTTTTTTTAATATTTAAAGTTTTATGCATTATTAAGAGTCCAATGCATATCATTAATTCCGATGTGTTCGTTTTATCTACATATATATATATAATATTTGGTAGTAAGTAGCTGAATAGGTACTTTGCGCTTCTTTGGGAGT
Organism: Trachelipus rathkii; assembly: GCA_015478945.1. Lineage (NCBI taxonomy): Eukaryota > Metazoa > Arthropoda > Malacostraca > Isopoda > Trachelipodidae > Trachelipus > Trachelipus rathkii. The sequence goes on from JABUQX010063899.1 coordinate 8,268, forward strand.
AACAATCTAGTTCTTTAAAAAAATTTTAATATCTGATTCTCATCACTATAAGAGGAAGCTTCAGCAATTGAAGATGAGCTTCTTTCTGCTAGAAGAGTGAGCTTATTCAACCTTCGCCAAAAGATTCATCTGAATTGTATGTCAAGATTTTTAGAAATTTTCTTCAGCAGTTATCACACATCAAATAGTATCTTGTGGCAATTAATATATATGTGTTGCAGGCAATGAAAATTGATTGCGTGATCCTTCTCACTGAGGTTAATAAATTTTTTTTCATGAATTTTTAAAGGGTCAAAACAATTATGATGTACCATTTTTGACAATTATTAGTTATAGAACAGCTATTCACATATTTTTTATAAAAGTTAAACACCTATAATCTGAAATATATATATTATATACTATATATATATAATATATATATATATTATATATATATATACTATATATATATTTATATATATATATATATATTATATATATATATATATATATATATATTATATTAATAATATTATATAGGGGATTGATAGTGAAAAAAAGCTGAATACCGAATATTCGGTCGAATACTTTTAGCCGAAATACCGCAATATTTGCTTGATAATCACTTCGCTATTCGGTCCGAATAGTTATTCAAAGTTCGGCTCACCATGTTCAGGGAATATATAAAAGAAACTTAAACTGTCAATCGAAAAAAAGGTGAATTTTCTTGATAGACTTTTGTAGCAGAATATACTAGTCAATTCGGAGTGCTTGACTTCCATACTATATACTCTCGGATTTGCTGTATCACATCCCGTTTTTTTGCAATCATGTTTCCCTATTTTTGCATATTCCCTAGGAAAGACAATTCCTGTGCGCACTACGTAGGCTGTATAGACGTACCTTCCGCATATATCTACAGTAGAGTAGCAAGTTTACAGCGGTCGATATTCAGGAAGCATGTGTAACTTTAGTACGTCTACATGTATGGATGCCATTGACCTGGATGATGTCTATCATCGCATGAAATACATCGGATGGTGTCCGTCATTGTTCACCCAAGGGGAGAAATGAACGATCTTGTATGAGAGTTGTATTTGCCGAAGTTTTCTTGAGCTGTTGGCTTCGAGGTTGCATGAAAAATGACTACTGGACCATGGCACAACAGCAACATTTTATCGTAACAGAGAAGCAGAGCTGCGGAGGCTTTTCCAGTCAGATTGGTAATCTTGTGTATTGCAGTGAAGTTGCATGCCTACTCTCCCTATGGGACTCCCAGCATACAATGCAGGTGAGCGGCGACTGTTTATTGACACTTCTAAGAGCAGTTTTAAAGTGTGTGTTGTTTGACACTCAACGGCAACAGGTATGCTTCGTTCCAGTAGGGTACTCGGTACGGATGCGAGAGGAGTATGCAAAAATCAAGACAGTTGGAGAGGCTAACAATATCAGGTACATGGATGGTAAATATGCATTGACCTCAAATGGTAAACATTTGCTCGGTCAGCAAGCAGGTATCACAAATACCCTGCTTCTCTGTGCTATTGGACAGCCGGCGAAAGGATTCACTAAAGACCAAAAAGAAATGACCACCCGAGGGAAAAACTTGATGCACGGCTAGCCGCAGGGATCTGGAACATTCGTACGTGAAGACACTTTAACAGGAGAAAACATCATCTTACCTCCACTACACATAAAAACTGGGTTTGATGAAACAATTTTTGAAGGCCTTGGACCAGTGATTGTGAAGTGCTTCCGCTATATATGGCTCAACGTTTCCTGGCTGAGTGACGAGAAGAGAAAAAGCTGGATTTTATGGCCCACAATAACGGACACTCCGTAGTGTGCCTGTCTTTCTACAGACAATGAACTGTGTTAAGATGGCAGTAACCGTGGAATGCTTTTTCAGATGTAGCACGGAATTTTCTGGGGAACAGGAAAGCGAGAACCCTAACATTGTACAGGAATCTGCTAGACAGTTTCATTCTCATGGATGTGAATGAGTATAAAGTTGCTACTTACATTCTCACCTAAAAAAATTTCCGGATAACCTAGGAGATGTTAGTGATGAGCAGGGTGAAAACGCTTCCATCAAAATCTAAAGTTCATGGAAGGAAGTTACCAGGGCAAGTGGGATATCAATTTGATGGCATGGATCAAGATACTAAACCTTCAAAAAATTCATATCTTTGAAATCTGTAATCAAACCAAATTGCTAACAGTTTATTATGATTCAATTTTATTCTCCTTTCGCTCTTTCGTTATGTACTTTACTACATTGTTGTCTCCGATAATTCTAAGAACAATCTTCTTAATTCTGTTCAAATGAAGATTTGTTTTGAAAGATTTTATAACTATCATTGATTGAAAAAACTTCAGCTTTTGTTAATGAAGACAGAACTTCAGCTTCTGTTAATGAAGAAAACTTGAGGAATGCTTATCATGTGAGAAATCAATGTTAAATGAGGCATATTTACAAGAATTTCTTTCTCTTGATGATTTTTTCAAAAACCAGTTGAAAAGCAAGATTCGTGAGCAATTAGATCATTGCTTATCCATTTTTATTAAATTCATTTCATTCCCATAGATGTCTATTAAAATTTTAGAAATTTTCAAATAAAATATGATTGTTTGTTCAGTCATATTTGGATCGTTAAGGGATTTTAGCAGTTTACCTCAATAAAAACGGCCACTCCCAAAAAATATTTATCTACTTTAAATAGGCTCAAAACATATATTTTTTTTAAAATTTTTAGGAAAAGAAAACCTAACAGAACTGGCATTAATGAATGTTCATCATAGCTTCACAATATAAACGAACTACTATGTCAAACATTTTTTTGTTTAAGAGAGCAAGCTAAAAAAAATATTTTTTTAAATACAACGATATTTTTTTGTTTTTTTGATGAAATTATAACTTATGGATTTTTTATTATTTTATGAAGCAATATAAATATATATATATATATTATAATATATATATATATATATATATATATATATATATATATATATATATTATAATATATATATATAATATATACAATTATATATATATATATATATATATATATATATATATATATATATATATATATATATATTTATATACTATAATATATATATATATATATATATATATATAATTATATATATATATATATATATAATATATTAATATAATATATATAATATATATATATATATAAATATATATATATATATAGTATAATATATATATATATATATATATATATATATATAATATATTATATTATTAAGGTTTCGAACACATACAAAAGTTGTAGTGCAGATTTGAAACAACTTTATTTTGGTGCTCACTTCAGATACAAACTGAAATGTGTTAAAAGTAAGCTCTTCAAGATTTGTTTTCATACCCCAACTTTACCTTGAAATCTTTTTATTTAAAAACAAAAATATATATATATAGCCAGATATACAGTATAGCTTAAATATCCTTACATTCTTACATGCTAAACAACCTGCATTAGTACAAAATCTCATAGAAAATCAGATTTTGTCTGTACTGAAAGTATTTCGATTCGAGAATGTTTGGTTTGTAGTATTGCACCATGTCGAGAAGTATATGACCATTTTTTTTACTAGAAACAGCGGAAACATCTTTGACATTTCTTTCAACATCGACCGAATGACACGGATACTTTGGTAGGAGAATTTGTTGATTACTAACCAAAATATCATCACTAATATCATCAAGAAGAGGTGGGGGGGTGATATCAAAGCAGCGAACTTGCACATTGTAGGAGTGAAATTTTCTTTCTTGCGTTGAGATTTGACGTTTAGCTGCCTTTTATCAAAGCAGCGAACTTGCACATTGGTGGAAGAAATTTTCTTTCTTGCTTGAAGAATTTGTTGACATGAAAATCTTCTTATTGTTTCCCGTTCATCTGCAACACCAGCTAGCAACAAGTTTTCTGGATGACAAAAATAGGAGTTGTTTAAGAGCACTGGAGAAATGATGTTCTGATCCTCAGAGAAAGTTTTTGATACTGTAATACCATAAAGTGAAAATTCTTTGCACCATTTTGACAGAAGGGATGGGAGCGGATATAGAACCATAGAAGTTCAGTACGAATCTTACCAAACGCCTCAGATCATCAGATGCGGATTCTGTTGAAACGTACAATCGAAGCAGTCTGTTAGCTTTAGTTAGCCACCTTGCATGGCTTAAGGCACCCGGCTGTGCAGTTTTCAAATACCGCATATTAT
>JABUQX010063899.1:15000-22891 GCA_015478945.1 Trachelipus rathkii
CTATCACCCCAGGTTCTCCCCCTACCCCCCTTTATTCTATTCAGCTATGTTATGATTTCACGTTCTTTCTTGAGCCTTTTATTATAATCTTTTTTCGGCATTTTTATCATTTTTGTATATATTTTTAGCGACTTTCTTCAGCTCAGTTACTTTCATGAACATTATATAGCGCTTTTCCTGCTAAATCTGGCAACCTATAGGTAAATTTCAGTATTTTAGCACTTTTTAACTTTTCTTTCGACGTTTTATCATTCTAGGTATATATTTTAAAGACTTTCTAATACTCAGCTACTTTCCTGGTCCATTTTTCTAGCGCTTTTCTTGCTAATTCTGGCAACCTACTGGTAATTTCAGGATTTTAACACTTTTTAACTTTTTTCGGTATTTTTATTATTCTTGGTATATATTTTAATGACTTTTTAATAATCAGCTACTTTTCTGATCTTTATTTAGCGGCTTTTCCTGCTAATCTGGCAACCTTTAGCTAAATTTCAGGATTTTTATCACTTAACCCTTTTTTCGGTATTTTTTATCATTTTAGGTATATATTTTTAATGACTTTCTACTACTCAGCTCCTTTTCTGAACCTTTTCTATCATTTTTCATATAATTCTGGCTACCTATTGGTAAATTTTCTAGGATTTCTAACCTTTTTGATATATTTTTGCATTTTTTAGACACTTTCCACTACTCATATACTTTCCTGATCCTTTTTAAAGGCTTATTACCGTAACTTCATTAGTTTACCTGTTAATTCTAGCCGCTTATTGGTAAATTTTTTATAATTTTTTCGATACATTTTTAACCTTTTTACAACCATTTGCCACCTTTATCCATCTCAGCTATGTCTCTCAATCAAAGGATGTGACATTAACCGTTAGGCTTAAATACATTCCCCCAGCAACGGCTTCATATTAGCCATTAGGCTTAAATACTTCCCCTAGCAACGTTAGTCCTAACACCTGTTAGCCTTTTAGTAACCAAGCTACATTTGCGAGTCATTTTTCCCCGTTTTGATGCTTATGTCGTCACATTAATGGTATGCGATTTCATCCACGCGTTTGAGTTCAGTCCCGAGCCCCGTCAGTCACCCGCTGTCTGCAGCCCGCAGCCCATCTCCGCCCATCTTGAGTTTGTAAACATTTGATTGTTGTTTTATTTTATGTTTCATTTTACATTTATTCTTTATTATTTTTTTTTCAATATAAATTTTTATTATTTTTATTTATTTTTAATTTTATTTTAAGAAATTATTTTGTTTTAATTTTTTTATTTTTTCAATTTAAATTTTTATTATTTTTATTTATTTTCAATTTTATTTTAAGAAATTATTTTGTTTTAATTTGTTTTATTTTTTTATTTATTTATTTTAATTTTACTTATTTAAATTTATTTTTCAAACTTTATTTTTTATAAGTTTCATTTTACATTTATACTTTGTCTTTATTTTTTTACTTATTTATTTTAATTTTACTTATTTAAATTTATTTTCAAGCTATTATTTTCTATCATAGAAAACAGAATATATTTAACTTTGTTTTAATTTTTTATTTTATTTTATTTATGTTTAAATTTTACTAATTTCAAATTGATTTTTAAAGCATAATTTTAGAATTCTAATTTTAAATGTATTTTTTTGTTTTTACTTTTTATTTATTTAACTTTATTTATTGTTTATTCTTTGTGTTTATCTTTTTTTTTAATTTATTTTCAAATTTTTATTATTTAAATTATTTTTATTTATTTTAGTTTTATTTGTTTTAAACATTTTGTTATTTCTAATTTTTTTATACTTTTTGTTTATAACGTAAAAAATGCATGTTTTACATACCCTAAGCAGTAAATCAGTAAATCAGTAAATCAAAACCACCCACTCTGTCCTCCTACCCATCCATGATCCTAATGATCTAATTCTAATGAATCTATTGATCTATTGATGCATTGATCTATTGATTTCAAGTCATACTCTGTCTAAAACATGACACAAAAATATCTATTTCTTTTTGTTATTAAATATGCATTTAGCATTTTTCTATACTAAAAAACTTCACGGCTTTTCATGTTTATAACATGAAAATTTGCATTTACATACCCAAATCAGTAAATCAGTAAATCAAACAACTCTCCCCATCTTCTACCCATTCATGATCTATTAATCTATTGTCCCAAGTCATAATTTATTAAAATTATTATTGTTTTTTCCCAATATTAAGCATTAAATAAGTAATTTCAAACCACCATCCAACCACCCCTTCTGTCCATTCGTGATCTACTGATCTATGATCTATTGGATCTATTTGATCTATTGAAAATCTATTGATTCAAGTCATATTTTTTACTAAAATGTCATGTTTTACATACCCTAAATCCAGTTAAATCAGTTAAATCAGTAAATCAGTAAATCAAACCACCCATTCCGCCAAAATATCTGTCCACCATGATCTATGTGATCTATGATATATTAATTTATGTAATTTTTTGATCTATTAACCTATAGATTTTAGCCAAATATTTTACTAAAAATGTATTTGATTTACATACCCTAAATCAGAAATTAGTAAATCAGTAAATCAAACCACCATCCCGCCAACCTACTGTCCATCCATGATCTATTGATCTATTGATCATATGATCTACTTGATCTATTGATCTATTGATTCAAGTTACATTTTGAGACTAAAATTGTTATGTTTTACAAACCCTAAAGCAGTAAGATGTTGGTATCTTTGATAGATTGGTCACTTTGATAAGGGGAATTTTGTTAGATAATACTGCTTTAGCTGTTGCTTGATATGTTGGAAAGTTGGGATACATTGAGTTTTGTATGTGTTGTTAGCTACTTTACCTTTGATAAGTATCGAACTTCGTGAATGTTAGCAGATTATCAACGTTGAGGTTATGTTAGTGTCGTTGTAACATTAATTCTTTATGTTCAGGTTATTGATTATGTTAACCGTTATTTGATGTGAAAACTTTTGTTACCTGAACATATATTCGTTTGATAGGTAATGATAATTAGATAAGGTTTATGATAAATTTTTTAAATATTACTATGTTAAGTTAAAAATACCAATGATACAGATACGTTTGAAAAAGCGTGAACATGTTACGTTCTGTATTGCAAAGGTAGTTACTTTACTGTTGTTAAGATGATACTTTTTATTTGACTGTTTATTCGAGCATAAGGTATGTTAGGTTTGTCGTTGTACATTATATTCTTAGATTCAGGTTATGCTATGTAAGTTATTAATGTGAAAGCTTTGTTACGTTAGCATATAATTCGTTGTCAGTATATAAAGAAACTTATTTTTATGTTATGGTTATATCTGAAATGATACTCGAAATGTGACTTGAATCAATAAGATTAATAGATCGATAGATCCATAGATCATGGGAGGGTTGGGACGGGTAGGGGTGGTTTGACTTACTGATTTTACTGTTTTAGGAACAGTAAACTATTACACTGTTACTATGGATATTATTCAAAGAACTTATTTTATGCTATGTCTGGAAAAAACTTTGTTTTGTTTACAATTATTCGTTGGTCTGCGATAGTTAGGTAAGGTTATGACAAATTTTTGTTAAATATTACTATGTTAATGTAAAAAACTTTGTTACGTAAAGCATATATTCGTTGATCTGTATGGATAATTAGACAAGGTTTATGATAAATTTTTTGTTTAAATATCACCATATTAATGTAAAAATAAACATTGATATGTTAGAGAATGCTTGAAACAAAGTGTAATATGCTACTTTTTTTGTATGCTATTGTTAGTTACTTTATGCTGTAAGTGTGGAACTTTGTTAATGTTAGCTGTTTATTCTTGCTTAAGGTGTTTGTTTGGGTTGTTCGTTGTGCATTTATATTCTTGGCCTCAAAGTGATGCTAATGTTAAGCTTATTAATGTTGAAAGACTTTGTTACGTTAGCATATTATGCGTTGATCAGTATGATAATTAGATAAGGTTATGATGAATTTTTGTTAAATATCACCATGTTAATGTAAAATTAACATTGATATGTTAGAGATATGCTTGACAACGTGTGAATAAGTAGGTTACTTTTGTATGCTATGTTAGTACTTTACTGTTGTTAAGTGTGGAGCTTTGTTAATGTTAGCTGTTTATTCGTGATTAAGTTGTGTTAGGTTTGTTTTGTACATTATATTTAGTTCCGATGATGCTATGTTAGTTTTATTAAGGGGAAAACTTTGTTTACGTTAGCATGATATTCCGTCTGATCAGCGTATAAAAAGAACTTGATTTTTATGTTATGTTTCTCCAAAATGATACTCAATATGGGGCTTTTGAAACGAACATAGATCAATAGATCAATAGATCATGGTAAGGTGGAGGAGAGGTGGAGGGTAGGGGAGGGTGGTTTAACTTACTGATTTACTGATTTAGGGTATGTAAAACATGACAGTTTTAGTAAAAAACATGGCTTAGAACAATAGATCAATAAACAATAGATTAATAGATTAATAGATCAATAGATTAATAGATCAATAAATTAATAGGTCAATAAAAAATAACTCAACATCTATATAGAGCAGAGCAACAGGAGGTGCGGGAGGGCAGTTGATTTACTTGATTTACTGCTTTAGGGTTTGTAAAACATGACAATTTTAATAAAAAATATGACTTGAATAATAGATCAATAGCATCAAGTAGATAATAGATCAATAGATTCAACATAGATTCATGGATGGACAAGTAGGTTGGCGGATGGTGTTTGCATTTACTGATTACTGATTGTAGGGTATGTAAAACATTAACATTTCAGTAAAAAATATGACGTGAATCACCTAGATCAATAGATCAATAGTATCAATAGATCAATAATCAATAGATCAATAGATGGACAGAAGGTGGGGGGGGTGGTTTGATTTACTGATTTACTGATTTTTGACTGATTTAGGGTATTTAAAAACGCAAAATTTTTCAGGGTATATACATAAAAAGCATGAAAAGTTTTAGTATAGACAATGTATATTAAAGCAATAAAACAAAAATAAGATAAAATATTTTGTTAATGTTATACAAAAATATGACTTGAATAACAATAATAATCAATAGCAGACAATATAATCAAAAGACCATTGATCATAAGAATCATGGCGGGATGGGTGGATGGGGTGGATGGGGTGGGTGTTTGATTTACTGATTTACTGATTTACTGCCTTTGGGGGTAGTTAAAAATGCAAATTTTTTACGTTTATAACAAGAAAGCCATAAAAAGTTTAGTACAAAAACAAAATAGTTTAAAGCAAATAAAACAAAAATAAATCAAAAATAAATAAAAAATAATAAAAATTTGAAAATAAATTTAAAAAAAAGATAAACACAAAGAATAAATGCTAAATAAAATTAGAAATAAAAAATAATGAAATTAAAAATAAATAAAAAATTAAACACAAAGTATAAATGTTAAAATGAAACTATTAAAATAAAGTTTGAAAATTAAATTTAAATAGACACAATTGAAAAAAAAAATAAAACTAACATAAAACAAAGTATAACTGTAAAATGAAAACTTATAAAAAATAAAGTTTGAAAAATAAATTTAAATAAGTAAAATTAAAATAAATAAATAAAAAAATAAACACAAAGTATAAATGTAAAATGAAACTTATAAAAATAAAAGTTTGAAAAATAAATTTAAATAAGTAAAATTAAAACGAATAAATAAAAATAAAAAAAATAAACATAAAGTATAAATGTAAAATGAAACTTATAAAAAATAAAGTTTGAAAAATAAATTTAAATAAGTAAAATTAAAATAAATAAATAAAAAAATAAAATAAAAAAATAAAACAAATTAAAACAAAATAATTTCTTAAAATAAAATTAAAAATAAATAAAAATAATAAAAATTTAAATTGAAAAAATAAAAAAATTAAAACAAAATTTTTAAAAATAAAATTAAAAATAAATAAAAATAATAAAAATTTAAATTGAAAAAAATAAACAAAGAATAAATATAAAATGAAACATAAAATAAAACAACAATCGAATGTTTACAAACTCAAGACGGGCGGAGATGCGCCTTGCGGGGGGGCCCAAAACCAAAAGGGGCCCAAAAAAAAAAAAAAAGCGGGCGACTGCGGGGCTCGGGGGACTGAACTCAAACGCCGGAGATGACGATCGCATTACCATCCAAAATGAAGTAAGAACATCTTAAATCGGAAAAATGACTTGCCAAACATAAATGCTCTACTGAAAGCCTATCTGCAGTCTAGACTAACGTTAGCTAAGGAAGTATTTAAGCCTAATATTAAATATGAAGCCGCTTGTGTTGGGTATTTATTTAAGCCTAACGGTTAACTGCACATCCTTTGATTGAGACACATTAGCTGAGATGGATTAAAGTGGCAAAAATGGTTGTAAAAAGGTATAAAAAATGCTATCGAAAAAAATTATAAAAATTTACCAATAAGCGGCCAGAATTAACAGGTAAACTAATGAAATTACAGTAATAAGATTTTAAAAAGGATCAGGAAAGTATATGAGTAGTTGAAAGTGACTAAAAAAATGCAAAAATATATCAAAAAGGTTAGAAATCCTAGAAAATTTACCAATAGGTAGCCAGAATTATATGAAAAATGATAGAAAAGGTTCAGAAAAGGAGCTGAGTAGTAGAAAGTCATTAAAAATATATACCTAAAATGATAACAAATACCGAAAAAAGGGTTAAAAAGTGATAAAAATCCTGAAATTTAGCTAAAGGTTGCCGGATTTAGCAGGAAAAGCGCTAAATAAAGGTTCAGAAAAGTAGCTAAGTATTAGAAAGTCATTAAAATATATACCAAGAATAATAAAAATACCGAAAAAGGTTAAAAAGTGTTAAAATCCTGAAATTACCAGTAGGTTGCCAGAATTAGCAAGAAAAGCGCTAGAAAAATGGACCAGGAAAGTAGCTGAGTATTAGAAAGTCTTTAAAATATATACCTAGAATGATAAAACGTCGAAAGAAAAAGTTAAAAAGTGCTAAAATACTGAAATTTACTTATAGGTTGCCAGATTTAGCCAGGAAAAGCGCTATATAATGTTCATGAAACTAACTGAGTTGAAGAAAAGTCGCTAAAAATATATACAAAAATGATAAAAATGCCGAAAAAAAAAAAGATTATAATAAAAGGTTTAAGAAAGAACGGAAATCATAACATAGCTGAATAGAATAAAGGGGGGTGGGGGAGAACCTAGGGTTCTAGCGGAGTGAAAGTAACAAAACACGTACAGATACACCAGCACCCGTGCATACGCCTACATAAAATAGAGGGCCCCCCGGGGGCGGAGCTCCCCATTAAAAACTCCAGACGTTGAAAAAAGTATCCAAAAGGTGGCTTGAGTATTAAAAAGTCGCTTAAAAATACATATATGGTGTCGGCAGGCTTGCCAGATTTAGCCGTAAATCTACGGAGTCGGCGCTGCTGTATACTACTTAATATATATACAATATACAGTGGCGTATCCAGGATTTTTTTTCGGGGGGGCCAGACAAAAATCATTCATATATATATATATATATATATATATATATATATATATTATATATATATATATATATAATATATATATATATTATATATATATATATATAATCTATCATAGATATATATATATATTATATATATATATATAAATATATATATAATATATATATTATATATATATATATATATAATACATATATATATATATATATATATATATAATATATAATATATATATATATATCTATATATATATACTACTATATATATATATATATATATATATATATTATATATATATAATAATATATATACTATATTAACTATTAGTAATATAATATATAATAATATATATATATATATATATATATATAGTTTATATAATCTCTCTCC
>JABUQX010063900.1:0-5000 GCA_015478945.1 Trachelipus rathkii
AAATCGCTAAGACGAAAGAGGTCAGTCTTTCGGCCTCAGCCCCCGTCGCTCTATCCCCATTAAAAAAAGTAAAAAAAAAAAATAAAAAAAAAAAAAAAAATTAACATGATAAAAAAGCACTTGTTTGGTAACTTTCGCGCTCTCTTTTCATTGGAGTTTTAAGCTAACACGGACACTTGCGATGAGTATAGCGTTCGGGCGATTTTCGATTACCATGTCTTTTTATGTAACTTCTTTTTAAAGGACAAGCTGCCTAATATATATATATATAATATAATATATATATATATATATATATATTATATAATATATATATATATATATATATATATACTATATATAAATATATTATATAATATATATATATATATATATATATATATATATATATAATAATAATAATATATATTATATATATATATATATATATATATACTATATATAATATATAATATATATATATATATATATATATATATAAATATAATATATATATTATAATATATATATATATATACTATAATATAGGGTGATTCAAAATAATGGTAAAAATTTTTGTAACTGATAAGAGATACAAAAATAAAGGTAAATGTTCCTATAAAGGTATGACGTTTTACAAACTCTAAATTTAAAAATGGCTGACGTTAAAAGTATTTGAAGGAACGAATAACTCATTCGGAATAGGTGTAAATACATATTATTATTTTATGATAGGTTTAATTTGTACAACATAAACATACTCTTTCTAAAGCCTACAAATGATACCATAGGACTAAAGATGATGTAAAAATACCCTCCATTGTCCCAATGCAAGCGTCAAGGCATTCGTTCCATCGATTGTCGGGACCCGTTCAATATTCCAGGAGTTCTGTTGATCGTTTCAATTCCGTTCATAATCCTTAATCGTAAGTCTTCAACGGTGTCGATTGAACAAGAGTATACTAAGGTCTTTAAATGTCTCCAAAAGGTAATAATCCAAAGGATTTAGTCTGATGACCTCTCTGAGCACGTACTGGGCCACCTCGACCTTATCCACGTTGATTGAAAAGTCTTCATTCATGTTCACTAAAAACTGCAGCACTTAAAGTGTGCAGGAGTCCATCAGCATTAACCACATGTTTTGGCGCAACTGAAGTGGACATCATCAAACAAAGGTACGAGCTCTATGTTTCAAAAGTTAAGTAGATTTGCATTAAGCCTGGATGGAAGCGTGCGAACATCAGTACCGTGATCATGTAAAATTCCTGCCAAAGTGTTTACTGAAAGCTGATTGTTGAGAACTATTCTGTTTGATGGCATGAAGATTCTTGTCGCCTAAATGTGTTCGTTATGGAACGCTAAACGGATAGCTGCTCTTGTTAAAGGTGAGCCTCGTCGGTAAATAAAAAACTTTCGTTAAAAAGTTTGGGTTAATACATTGTTCAAAACCATTTCAAATAACAACATGAAGGCATTAGTCATGTGGCAATAGAAGATGCACCTTGAACTGGACGTGGTATGGTGTAACTTTGCTCGTGTAGCTTACCTCCAAGTTACTAGTTGGTTCGAATAAACTGTAGTGGACCCAATTCTCGCGTGCTCTTTTCAGGCCTATGCTCAGAATTTCTTAAGAACTAATTCTTCAAATCAACAGTCCTAGTAGATCGGGGTCTGCCTTCATTAGTGTGCTCTTTGGACTGCAAATATCTTGTTTCAGACAGGCGTTGATGAATAGTGGAAAAAAACCTTGCTTGGACAAAATTCGGGTGGATATATTTGTCTGAACAACGTTCTTGCCTGCAAAAAAAGCTATTGCAGCGTCATCCCAACATTAAGATAAGTGGTCTCCAAATGGGGACGCGTTACCCCGGGGGGGTACGCAGAGTGATACTTGAGGGTACGCCAAAGAAAGTAGACTCACGATCACTTGCGAGTGTATGATCTTTTATCAAGTGAGTTGCATTATATATATATATATATATATATATATATATTATATATATATATATATATATATAATTATATTAATATATATATATATATAGTATATTAAATTAATATATATATATATATATATATAGTATATAAAACCTGCGACAAATTTAATTGCATCACCCTCTTAAATTATAATATATCTTGCTTTAAATTGCAATTGTGTTGGTGTGTGTGTGTTGTTTTATTGTTCATACTATATCTCTGTGCACAGGTTTTTATAATATATAAACCGTATGTTATTTTATCAGGTTTAGGTGAATTTTATAAGGGCATAAATAATATATATATACGTGTAATAATATGATTGGTATATATGGATGTTATGAATCAAACAACAGTATTCTCAAATTTACAATGTGAAAATGCAGCATAAAATGCTAGATAATGGGTTGTACCCCCTCTGCTCTTCAACTCATCTCCAAGCGATTGGCATCGATGAAATGATTCTTGAATATAGTTCTTCCTCCGCGGGATGTTGTCAAAGGGTTTGCCAGCTCCCGAGTTGGACGCGAGGCATGTTCGCGGCTCGAAACACTCCTTACTCAACAATGTTCTAAAAAATGTTCAATGGATCATGCCCGGGACTCCTCGCAAAAATGCCAGGAGTCTGATCCCTACCTGTTTTAGGTACCGTTGTACGACCTGTTGCAGTGTGCTGTGTGCTGTGTGACGTTGTCATAGAGTAACAAAAAATGGACGCCAATGGAGGACGCGAAAGGCACTATATACTCTTGGAGGATGTCCTTCCGCATACCTTTCAGCCGTAGCGTTCCTCTGCTCAAGATATGCCAAGCCGGCAACACCCAAACAAATAACCTCCACACCATCACAGAGTCCACCTCCTAAAGAACCTTGGAGAGCTATTGCAAGCAAAAAAGTGCTCACCTGCACGTCTCTAAATTTACCAACGTCCATGTAGTGTAAACCTAAACTCATCTGTGAGTGTCCAATCTCCATACGCTTGATGAAAAATGAAATCGCAACCCGATGCTCCCTGATCAGGAGATGCAGACCTTGCAATACGTACTCCACGTTCATTCTGTCGTCTTCTCACTGTACCTCGAAAATGGATACATGTCTGACCTCAGGATGTCCTGTGTTGCAGCTGATTATGCTTGTTTGGAAAAAATCACGAAGAACTGCCAGACGGAGGAAAATCTGTCATCTCTCTCGGACGTTCGCTCTTCGAGCGGACCCTGACCATGTCGTCTTATGGTTGCTTGCCTAGTCCCTGACCGACCGAAGATCGACTGACCGTCGACTTGCTTTACCCGAGTATGCTCAGCCACTTGTCTATGAGATGGCCTGCCTTGCCGACAGTGTTGATAACTCCTGTGGCACGTTCCTCTTCTCTGACGAGTCTTATCCATTGTAACCAGTCTTTGCAAGCTAGACTACAGGCATAGGTGTTTATTTCGTTAGTTGGTGGTGTCTTGCCATCTTGCTCTCCTATGAACGTACTTTCGGATTTCGTAATTTTGGTTGTCTTTATATATGCCATTTAGTTCCATATACGGTGTAGTTACATACGGTATACACTCCGAAATTAGGCATGACCCAAATAAAAAAGCAAAACCCTAGCTCTACAATCCAAAAATTAAAGAGTATAACATTATATTTACAAGGTGATTGCAAAAATTTGTCCGCGAGTATATATATATTATATATAATATATATATTATATATATATATATATATAATATATACTACTATATATATATATATATATATAATATATATATAATATAAATATAAAATATTATATATATATAATACTATATTATATATATATATATAATATATTATATATATATATATATATATATATGATATATATAATATATATATATATATAATATATATATATAATATAATATATATTATATATATATATATAATATATATATATATATATATTATATATATATATATATATATATAATATAATATTATATATATATATATATATATATTACAGTGCGTATCCAGATATATATATATATATATATATTTATTATATTTATAAATAAAAAAAAATAAAAAAAAAAAATATAATATTTTTTATATATATATATATATATATATATAATATATATAATATATATAATATATATATTATATATATATATATATAATTATAAAATTAATTTAGCCTCTGCACTTTATATTACGGATATGATACTTAAAAATGCTTAGTGTCTTAAAAATTTCGGGGGGGGCCAGGCCCACTTGCCCCTCTGGATACCCCACTGTATATATAAATATATAAAATATATATCTGTGTATATTACATGTATATATATATATATATATATATATATATATATATATATTATATATATATATATATATATATAATATATATATATATTAAATATATGGTTAAAACTAAAAAGTTACCCGCATTATATCTCGAAAACTAAGATAGGTACAAGAAAACTGATAACACATATGAATCAGCGTATGAAATTTGTATGGAAAATTTGAAAAAAAAATTTTTTTATTTTTTTTTTATTTTTTGTTTATTATCTCCCAAAACTAAGATAGGTTCAAGAAAACTAATAACATATAAGGAATCAAATCAGCGTATGAATTTGTATGAAAAAAATGGAAAAAAAATGTTTTTTTTTTTTTTTAATAAAAAGAATACCCAGTGGTTAAACGCAAAAGAGCGAAGATCGGGTCTCTCGCCTCCCGCCTGCCCGTCGCTCGAGCCCCATAAAAAAATTCATATGCTGATTCCAAATATGTTATTGGTATAAAAAAAATTTTTTCCTTTTTTATCATACACATTTCACACGCTGATTCCATATATGTTATTAGTTTTCATCCTGAATAAATCTGTGCTGTGGTAAATTAAATCTAGTTTGATATTCTTCATACTTGTCAATAGCTTGAGGCGAGTGATTAAAATGACCTACGATATTTGTTTGATGTGGGATATATTTTTCACGTCTTTTTGTATCAAATATGGCATCATCGAGAACTAGTGTCAAAGAGTGTAAAAAGCAAGTAATTCCTGGAAT
>JABUQX010063900.1:7500-10000 GCA_015478945.1 Trachelipus rathkii
ATTATTATTATTATTATTATTATTATTATTATTATTATTATTATTATTATTATATATTCATTATTATTATTATTATTATTTGGTGTATTTTAATTAATATCATCTATTATTACCACGTGGCCCTAAAACCTGGATATTGAGGTAGAACAACGAAACTTGGTATACAGCCTTCTTAGGATGTATCCTAGGTGTAACCGATGTAAAATGACCGAGGGGACCCATTGGGCTTACTGACCCCCAAACCTGAAATAATTGACATAGAGTGATGAACTCGTTAAACCTTCTGAGGATTATCCTCGCGTAGACGAAAGTGAAATGATCGTGGCAGCCCCAGGAGGGATACTTGAACCCCAAACAATTAGAATTAACAATAGAACGATGAAACTTGTTATATATCCTTAATAGAAGGTATCCTCGGTGTAGAAGAGGTAAAATTACCGTGGGCACCCCAAATTGAGTACTGGCTCCCCAAACCTAGAATATTGACATAGAACGATGAAACTCGGTAAATACCCTTTTTATAAGGTACCCCCTTTGTAGAAGAGGTAAATTGACATACTCCTCCAAATTTGGGGGGACCGACCCCCAAACCTGAAAGTTTGACATAGAACGATGAAATTTGGTACGCAGCCTTCTTATAATGTATCCTTCACACAGAAGATGTAAAATGACACTACGCCCCATGGGTGATGGGGCAAACCCAAAACTTGAATATGGACAAAGACGATGAACTTGGTATACAACTTCTAAATAATGTATTCTTCACACAGAAGATGTAAAATGACACTAAGCCCCTTAGGTGATGGGGCTGTGCCCCAAAACCTTGAATATGGACATAGAACGATGAAACTCGGTATACAGCCTTCTTATAATGTATCCTTCACACAGAAGATGTAAAATGACACTACGCCCTTGGGTGATAGGGCTGTGCCCCAAAACCTTGGAAGTGGTCATAGAACGATAAAATTTGATATACAGCCTTCTTATAATGTAACATCGATACAAAAGAGGTAAAATGACACTAAGCCCCCTAGGTGATTGGGCTGTGCCCCCGAATCTTAGAAGTTGGTCATAGAAGAGAAACCTGTATACAGCTTTCATATAAGGTGTCTTCGTTGTAGAAGAGGTAAAATAAGACTACGCCCTCATGATGTTGGGGCTATGCCCTAAAATCTTGGAAATTTACATAGAGCGATGAAATTTGGTATATATCTAATTCGTATAACAACAATGTTGATGTCCTTATTTATGTTATCGGATCTGTAGATCTCGAATATGAGGGTTGCAAGTTCGTAAACAAATAACTAAATAAATAACTAAATAATTAAATATATAAATAAATAAAAAAAAAATTAAACACAAAAGTATAAATGTAAAATAAAAATGCATGAAAAAAGTAAAGTTAAAAAAAAAAAAAAAAATTAAAAAAAAAATTAAAAAAAAAAAAAATATTCTTTTTTTGTTTATAACTTAAAAAAATTTGAGTTTTAACATACCCAAAAGCTGTAAATCAGTAAATCAAACCACCCTTCCCAATCTCAACACCCACCACACTTTCCACACCCTATCTATGATCTGTCGATCTACTGATTCAGGTCATATTTGTATAACATATCACAACTATTATTTATTTTTGATTTATTTACTTTAAACATTTTGTTTTTACTAAAATTTTACGCTTTTTTTATTTATTACGTAAAAAATTTGTTTTTACATATTCTAAAATGGTAAATCATTGAATCGGTAAATCAAGCCACCCATCCCTCACCTCTCCCCGTCCCCACCTTGATCTATTGATCTTTTTATCTACTGATCTATTTATCTATTGATCTATTGATCTATTGATTTTGGTAAGTCATATTTCGAGTATCATTTTGGATAAACGATAGCATAAAAAATAAAAGAGTTCGCTTCTCAAATACTTATCCCTCGAATATATGTTGACGTAACAAAGTTTTTCATATCAAATAAAGCTAACTAGTAACATAACCCTGATGCAAGAAATAATGTATAACATCAAACCTAACATACCTTAAACTTGAATAAACAATCAACATTAACAAAGTACCATAATTTACAACAGGAAAGTAACTAACGTTGCATTCAGAACGTACCCTATTCACACTTTTTCAAACGTATCTCCAACATATTTTTGTTATTTTACATTAACATAGTAAAAACATTTAACAAAAATATTTAACCTAAAAACTAATATCATCCTGACCAATGAATATATGCTAACCGTAACAAAATTTTCACATCAATAAAGCATCACCTATAACCTGAAACTAAGAATATAATGTGCACCCACAAAACAAAATTTTTACATCAATAAAGCTAACATAACATAACCTGATGCAAGAATATAATGTATAACATCAAACCTAAAACCTTAAGCACGAATAAACAGTTAACTTTAACAAAGTTCCATAATTAACATATCATACAGAACGTACCCTATTCACGCTTTTTTTAAACGTATCTCTAACATATCACTGTT
>JABUQX010063900.1:17500-22500 GCA_015478945.1 Trachelipus rathkii
AATAGCGTGAAATATTCAAGAGACTTAACAGGCATCATACAGTATTAAATTGTTAAGCATTTATTTTTTCGCTGAAAAAAGAGTAGACAAAAAGAAAAGTCAAAAAAACTCGTAGATTCTACATTACTAACTTGATAACTGGACCCTAAATTTTAAGCTGAATTAAGAAGGTGATTTGAAAGTTGATTGACGCGGATATTTGAAATTCGGTAATGGAAACCAAATAACAGATAAGCGTGGGCCAATCGGATTAGTTCAAATCGTGAGGACTATTCTATAAAAAATATCACAACATTATATAAAAACTTGTGGGTCCACGATCAGCACCCTTGAAAGGATGTAAAATAAATACCATCATGCAACACTAAACCGTTGTTCTGCATTATGTTGTTCAGCAGCAACTCATTCTCTCGCTCCAGCGAGATAAGTAAACGATACTTATGCTGAAAGTTATTTAGCGCACTCCGGTATATCGCCATTATACAGTAAACCACATGGTTAAGTGTAAAATATCTAGATTACACCATGAGCAGTATATTAAGTCCGTCGCGAGTATGTCAACATCGTTAAGATGCCGATGTTAATTCATTTTTATTTAATCAAAGCTGATAATATTTTAGATGTTTAACTGTGAACCTATACCACGAACGCAGAAGGTTTCCATCGATGGGTATCTAATAGTTGCGCCATCAGAGGCTTTCGAAACTGTCACCACGACGAGAAAGCAGCATCTAATCTATTAGAACCTCTCTCACTGTCTCCCCAGTCAGATATTTCACTACGCATCGATGCATTCAGATTACACACACTCATCCATACCCATGCTGCTGCGATGTCGATACATCTGATAAATTTCTTCAGAAGAATGAATAAGCTGTCTATTATTCGAACCTGTGGCAGAATACAAGCAATGTATCGGTCTCCATTCGGTAAACGAAAAATTATAAATTGAAACATCACTTGGTATGACGAAAGACCCGTAAAGTATCCAAAAACGCAAGCGTAGAGATCCAAGAGATGTCATATACCAGCACAACGAAAAAATGGCCTACTTGATGGAAACTCGTGTGAGTAAGCAGTCCTCAAAGTAATTAGATTCTTCTTTCAACCAAATCAAGAAGAAAGTAAATAATGATATAATACAGAACGAATCATAACGCGTTCCAAAAGTCTCACAACAGGCTATGTACAGCTTTGTCTTAAACATGAAAACGCATCACATATTGATATTTTCATATCTAGGCCTTACGAGCAATTCCTTTCACGTTCTGTATTAGTATTTCATGTTTGCATAGGGTTATTATAGATACAGATCGAGAAATGGTTCACGCTCCTCCCATTTTTTCGAAGCATTACACAATACCTGTAATACTTGTTTGGCCCGTTTTCGAAACATTACGCAATACCTTTGATTCTTGTTTGTCACAGGAAAAATATAACAATTTTTTTAAAACATTTTATGTGTTTGCTAATATATTTATTCTTTTTTTATGATTTATAACATTAACATAGTAATTTTTGAACAAAAACCTAACCAAAATTACCTACGACATAACTATCTATCATACTGATCAACGAGTAAATGCTAATCTATGCAATGTTGTCAAATTATCTCTGTCAGATGCGCTGTTGCCAAACTTACCAATCCACAAGTGTTCTATCGCACTATGCAAACAATGTTAGTTTTAAATATTAAACATTTTAAAATATTTATCATATCATAACCAAATTAACAAATAAAGTTTTAAATCACTTTTAAAAAAAAAAAATTTAACGTGAGTAAACCCGCAAAAATATTTCTTTGTATTGTAATTTTTATTTATTTAATTTTTTTTCAAATTTTATTCTTTTAATCTTTTCTTACTTAATATTATATATATATATATATATATATAATATTATGATATATTATATATATATATATATATATATATTATATAATATATATATATATATATATATTATATATATTATAATATATATAATATATATAATATATATATATAATATATATATAATAATTATAATATATATTATATATAATAAATATATTATATATATATATATATATTATATATATATAATATATTAAAAACATTTTGTAGATATTCGTATTCTTGTTTATAAATATATTTTACCAAAATTTTTTCTTTTTTATGTTTATATTTTTAAAAAATTTGTACTTTACAGACCCTAAAGCTGTAAATCAGTAATCAAACCATCCACCCCATCCTTCCACACTCCTCCCTCCATACCTATGATCTAATGATTCTATTGTTTCAAGTCCAAATCGACTATTAATTATTGGATAAAGACACAACATACAAAAATAAGTTCTTTGATACACAGATCAACGAGTATATGCTAACGTAACGCTCCTCCACCTTCTTGACTTTTGATCTATTTGATCTATTGATTCGGTCACATTTCAAGTATCATTTCGGATAAACATGCACAAAATAAGTTCTTTATACACTAACAAACGAATATATGCTACGGTCATCAATTGATTTCACATTATAAAGCCAACCATAGCATACATGAACTAAGAATAATGAACGTACAACGACAAACCTAACACACCCTTACGTCCCGAATAAACTACTACATTAACAAAGTCCATACTTAACAACAGAAAGTACCTAACACAGCGTACAAACGTAACCATTCGAACTTTTTTAGCATATCTCTACAATATCAATGTTAATTTTACATTATCATGGTATATTTAAAAAAAATTTAGCATAACCTGTCCAATTATCATACCGACAACGAATATAATGCTAACGTAACAAATTTTTTACTATAACTTAGTATTATTTAACAAATATTCATTCTTTAAAACCTTACCTAAATATCATAATCACCAACGAATAATTGCAAAAATAACACAGAGTTTTATCCAAACATAACATCAAAAATAACAAAGTTTATCCAAACATAACATAAAATAAGTTCTTTTGAGAATAAAATATCATATTAAAGTTAATTAGGTTTTACTATTTTTTAATAAGCAGTCAAACAGTAATCAGGTTAAAACAAAACAAAAACCGTTTCTGCAGACACCTCCCAACCCACCCATCCATGACCTTTTGATCTATTTATCTGTTCATTCAGGTGATATTTCAAGTATCATTTCGGATAAACATAGCGTAAAAATAAGTTCTTTATATACTAACCATCGAATATATGCCAACGTAACATAGCATTACCTGAACTAAAGAATATAATGCTTAACGACAAATCTAACACACTTTACGCTCGAGTAAACAACTAATATTAACAAAGTTCCATACTTAACAACAGTAAAGTACCTAACACAGCGTCCAAAACGTAACCTATTCTCACTTTTTCAAGCATAACTCTAACTCCCCAATGTTAATTTTACATTAACATGAGAATATTTAACAAAAATTTAGCATAACCCTGTCTAATCATCATACTGACAACTAATATAATGCTAGCTTAACAATTTTTAAATCAACTTCAAAATATTTAACAAAAATTCATCATAACCTCGTCTAAATATCATAATGCTCAATGAATAATTGGAAACATAACAAGGTTTTAACCAAACATAACATAAAAATAACAAAGTTTTACCCAGACATAACATAAAAATAAGTTCCTTGAATAAAATATCACAGTAAAGCGTAAGTTTACTGATTTTAAAGCAGTAAATCTGTAAATCAGTAAATTAAACTACCCGTCCCTGCAGTAAACTCCCCACCCACCCACCTATGATCTATTGAACTATTGATTCAAGTCATATTTCGAGTATTATTTTGGATGAACATAACATAAAAATAAGCTCTTTATATACTGACCTACGTATATATGCTTCTGTAACAATGTTTTAGCGTCAATAAAGCTAACATATCATAACCTGAACTAAGAATGTAATGTACAAAGGCAAACCTAACATACCTCACATATGAATAATCCGCTAACATCCTGAAAATTCTCTACTTAACAAAGGTAAAATAACTAACAGTAATATTTAACATAACGTACCTAACTCACGGATAATCAGTTTTCATTAACCAAGAGTATCTAAAGCAACATATTACCCGCTTACACCCTTTGCGGGGGTGATCCCTTATCTCAGGATTCACCACCCTTTCAGGGCGAATCCCTTGGGATTTCTCTGGAGGTGATTGTGTTGCTTTTGATACTCTTGGTAAATGAAAACTGTTTATTCGGGAGTTAGGTACGTTATGTTAAATATAACTATGCCGGTGGGAAATTCACACTGATTTAAAATATAGAAATGATAAGTTTCGTAAGATATTACTGTGTTAACTGACGGTGTGTTAGAAACGTGAGCCTAGGTTAAATTTTTGTTGAGAATGTTAGTTTGCCAAGAATTTTTGCAATATCTACCGTTTATTCATAGGGTTCAAATGATTTTATACCAAAACGAGTGACACTTTGATTGGAAGGATATGTCAATCATAGGTTCAAAGATGCTGTATCTTTGAAGATTGGTCACTTTTGTTAAGGATTTTGTAGATTAATACTGCTTAACTGTTGCTGAGTATGCGGGAAAATGGTTAACACACGAGTATTTATGACCTTTAGTTTCTAAACCTGTAAGTAGGAATTTTCAGGATGTTAGCGGATTATCCGCGAGGTATGTTAAGTTTGCCTTTGTAAATTATATTCTTAATTCAGGTTATGATATGTAAGCTTTATTGCGCTAAAACTTTTGTTGTGTAAGATATATTTCGTAGGTGAGTATATAAGAACTATTTTATTGCTTTATGTTTACCAAAATTATACTCGAAATATGACTTGAATTCATAGTTCAATGATCATAGACGGCGTGGGTGGAGGGACTGCGAGAACGGTGGTTTGATTAATGTATTTACTGAGTTACTGCTTTAAAATCAGTAAGCTATTACGCTTTACTGTGATATTTTATTCAAGGAACTTATTTTTATTTTGGTCTTAGGTAAAAAATTTGTTTATTATTGTTATGTGTTGGTTAAAAACGTTGT
>JABUQX010063900.1:27500-32500 GCA_015478945.1 Trachelipus rathkii
GCTTTATTCGAGGGTTAGTATAAAAAGAACTTATTTTTATGCTATGCTTATCTAAAATGATACTCGAAATATGACTTGAATCAATAGATCAATAGATTAATAGATCAATAGATCAATAGATCCATAGATCAATAGATCAAAAGATTAATAAATCAATAGATCAATAGATCAATAGATCAATACCTCAATAGATCAAGGTTGGGACGGAAAGGGGAGGGTGGGTGGCTTATTTACACTGATCATCTGATTTACCAATTTTCATTGGATGTAAAAACAATATTTTTGACGTTATTAAAATATGAAAAGCGTAAAAATTTGTTTGTAAAAACAAAAGTTTTAGTAAATAAAAACGAAAAATAAGAATAAATAAAGTTTGATATGTATACAAATATGACCCGAATCAGTAGATTGATAGATCATAGATAGGGTGCGGAGGATGGGGTGGGTGGGGAGGGTAGGAAGGGTGGTTTGATTTACTGATTTATAGCTTTTGGGTATGTAAAAACTAAAATTTATTTTTAAGTTATAAACAAAAAAAAATAATTTAAAAAAAAATTTTATATTTTTTTTTTTTTAATTTTTTTTTTTTTATTTATTTTTTTTACTTTTTTTTTTATACGTTTTTATTTTACATTTATACTTTGTGTTTAATTTTTTTTTTTTTTATTTATTTATTTATTTATTTATTTATTTATTTATTTATTTATTTATTTATTTATTTATTTATTTATTTATTTATTTATTTATTTATTTATTTTTATTTAGTTTATTTATTTACGAACTAACAACCCTCATATTCGAGATCTACAGATCCGATAACATATATAAGGACATCAACTTTGTTTATCTACGAATTGGGTATATACCAAATTTCATCATTCTTTGTTAATTTCCAAGATTTTAAGGCATTGCCCGAACATCATGAGGGCGTAGTGTTATTTTACCTCTTCTACAACAAAGACACCTTAAATAAAAGCTGTATACCGAGTTTCATCGTTCTATGACCACTTCCAAGATTTCGGGGCACAGCCCCATCACCTAGGGGGCTTAGTGTCATTTTACCTCTTTTGTATCGATGTTACATTATAAGAAGGCTGTATATCAAATTTTATCGTTCTATGACCACTTCCAAGGTTTTGGGGCACAGCCCTATCACCAAAGGGCGTAGTGTCATTTTACATCTTCTGTGTGAAGGATACATTATAAGAAGGCTGTATACCGAGTTTCATCGTTCTATGTCCATATTCAAGGTTTTGGGGCACAGCCCCATCACCTAAGGGGCGTAGTGTCATTTTACATCTTCTGTGTGAAGGATACATTATAAGAAGGCTGTATTTTTTTATACAGTTAACCACCACTCACGGGCCGAGCCCTTTTCAAGGAGGGGGCGGAAAATAAAACAAGGAAAACCCCACCCAATCCCCAGCCTAAGGCAAATCTCTAAGGTGAGCGCAAACGTGGGATTTAAAGAGAGGAAGATTAAATACAGTTGGAAAAACAGAAGAAGGCAAGAGTTCCACAGAACAGGAGTAGCTGGAAAGAAAGAGGCCACCACAACGAACAAGTCTGGGGTTCTCAATACTCATACAAAATTCATGCGAGAGCATGGCAAGCCTTGTATTGCGAGGTCGACGCAATGAAGGTGGAATACCAGAGGCCAACTCCCCTGAGCATCTAACGTTGTAGTACCTATATAAAAGAGATAGTGCGCTAACGTCACGTTGCAGAGATTAGAGGGTCAAGAGAGTTTGAAAGTATGGGGATACGGTTTATTAGTCTCTTAGCTTTAGACTCAACCATCCAATTTAGAAGGGTGCGACCGGACCCCTCAATGTGAGAACAGTACCTCCATATCGAAGGGCGAATAAAAAGCCCTTATATAACTGGAGCAACTGTGCAGAGGAAAAAAAATTCCCGCAACCTGAACAGAAACTCCCAGTTTCTTTGAGGCACCTTTAGCAACCATTTAAAATATGAGGTTTCCAAGACAATTTATTGTTTATATTAAGACCAAGAATGTTTATGTTATTCACATGAGAGACAGACGTTAGAGCCGTCGAAGGAAATAGGAAAGTTGGGAGGTGTCTTTGAGAGGAAGATGTAGAGAAGTTGAGTTTAAAGAGTTGAATTTTAAAAGGTTGCGGTGACCCCACCGGAAAATTCCATCCAGATCGACAAGGATAGAATCGAAAGCTGAAGAGAGAGTCAACTCTATAAGCAAAAGAGGGAGCGGCAGATTTGAAGTGAGTAGAAGAGTGGAGGTTGAGTCATCGGATAAGAGTGAACAGAGGTGGAAGTACAGCTGAGGAGATCTTTGATGAAAAAGGAATAAAGTTGGAGATAGAACGGAACCTTGCGGAACATCACAGTTAAAAGAAAGGAGAAAGGAGGTGCTCACATCACGAGTGCTGAGTATAGAGCGATCGGAAAGAAAACTAACAAGAGTAAGCAAAGAAAAGGGAGGAAACCCAAAGGAAGGAGCTTTAAGAGGAGCAGGACGTGTGCCAAACCCGTCAAGAAGCTTTGGATTATGTCGGAGCGCCACCACGCAAGACTCCCATGGTCCCTAAGGCGAAGACCATAAATCAGTTAGATAGGAAAGTATATCATCATTTAATCTCGAGCGACGAAAGCCATACTGATGATCTGAAAGAATCGAATGAAATTCCAAATGATCTTGGAAATAGGAGTTAAGAAGAGTTTCGAAGATTTTAGATAGAATACAAGTGAGAGGTATTTTAGGGCGATAGTTTGAAGGATCAGAGCGGCAACCTTTTTTCGGGAGGTTGGACATGTGCGCGCTTCCAGCACTGAGGAAAAGTTTAGTATAAGACATAGAGATAGATTAAAACGAGGACAAGGCGCCAGCTCAGATAGCACACTCCCTCAAAGACACGGGGAGGAATTGCCATCCGGGCCACTAGCCTTCCTGACGTTAAAAAGATCTCAGGATTCCCAGCACACGGTCATGTGTAATTCACAGTAAAGGCATGGGGAATCTGAGAGAAGAAGGAAGTAGGAGAAGGATGCCAGAAATCGTCCAGGGTTGAAATTAGATGAAAAAGGAGGCCGAGAGATTGGTCTTTTCAGAAGGAGAGTTAGCAACAGAACCGTAAGAGCATAAGGGGAGGAAAGGCAGATTAACAAAAGTTTTAGAGATATTTTTGGCAAGGGGACAGAATATTATATTTAGGAGAACCAGAGCAGGTTGTTCCACTTTTTTAGTTAATTTGCGCTTAGCCTGCGAATAGTATCCTGCAACGATTCCTAGCAGAACGAAAATTAGTAAGAGTATAGGAGAATGAGAGTTTTTCCATTCCCGATACGCAATGTCTCTCTCCTTAATGGCGCGAGAACAAGCACGATCGAACCATGCATTTTGAGGAGAAAAAATTTGAGTTGAATGAAATAACCTGCTCAACCCCATCGGTGCATTGCGGGCCCCCACCTTTTTCAGCGGTGACCGAGGCATCCCCCGAGTCAAAGCAAGATTCATTCCAAGATAGTGTAAGACCGAAAAAAAAAAAAACGCAATCCCCACAATTATGCCCGATTTAAAGTGCCAGAAAATTACGTTTTAAAGCATTGGTGGGAGCTGCGGAGTAAATGTATTAATTAATTAAGGCTACAATTGTGGTCAGAGTTACCAATAGGAGAGAAATGATGTATTTAAAACGAGAAGGTGTAAGTGGTGAAACATAAGTCAAGCGAGTCAAAAATTGGTTAGGACGATCTGGAATATTTTAGTTCCTTAATTAACTGTTCCAGAATCGTGGAGAATACTGAATGTTTTGCTCCTCCCGCCTGGCATCAGTGTGAGAGAGCCCAAACTACTCATGTGTGTACGTGAAAGTCCCCTAAAATAAGGAATCTCAGCATTTGGATGGGAAGAAATAACAGTCTCATGAGAAATAGTAAGATAGTCAAAAAAAAAACTTGAAAATCTGTTCCATTAGGGAGCAGTAGCAGAAACACAAGATAATGTAGTAGTAGGGAGAAAGATTTTAGCCACAGAACATCGAAATTAAGAGATTCAAGATTCTCGAGACGTGTTACAGGAGTGGTTATGTTTATAAGCACAGACACCACCATTTAGACGTAAATTATAGAAAAAGTTATAGTTAGCAGATATTAGTTTTTTGAAAAAGAAATCCCTGGCCAGTGGGTCTCAGACAATAATAAATGTTAGCTGAGTTAGAGAGGTGATATTCCACAGATTCGTGATTAGCATGCAGGCCACGAACGTTAGCAAAGTCAATAGAAAACCCCCGCCTGCGCCAACCCCCACATTTACTTCGACCTGTCATTCGATCAGCCGCTCGCAGAAACAAACGCACACAAGCTCTTAATAAGTTAAAATTTACGCGTTATCAATCAACACACACACAAACACACAACAGAGCGATCCCTTACTAAACAGGATAATAAAACTTAAAGTTAGAAAAAAAATTAAAAGTATCCCAAGGTGATGATAAACTTGATTTAGTTAAAACCTAAAAATAAACTTTACGTTATCCAATGTTAATTAAGAAACACCCCCCCTCAAAAACTAAAATTCCTAAATATATTAAATAACTGTTTAAAGGAATATAAAAATCAAACTAAAACTTAGCTTCAGATTCCGGATGGTAAAAGTTTCAATCACAATCCCCACCACTTGCAAAAAGTAAACATTAAAAAACACGTGGCAAACAATCAAAATAATTAAAACAAAAATGCCAAAATCGTAACAATGAAATTTAAATTAAAACTTAAAAGAGCAATTGTGAAAATTTAAGAAGTTAAAATTGTAATTTTTATTGTAAAAAGTTATGAAATGGGTGGTGAGGTTAGTTGTTAAGAAAGACTATTAGCAGCAACACCCGATTTGTCATCTATTCACAAGCGGACATTACTGTAGTGTATACTTATTTGTTTGTTATTTGTTGTTGTGTATACTCAATTTTTTTTTATCGTTCTATGTCCAATATCAAGGTATTGTTGGGTTGTCTTCATTATCT